>PVKN010001675.1:0-49142 GCA_004027915.1 Capromys pilorides
TTTTTTTTTTTTTTTTTTTTGTCTTTTTGAGGCAGGGTCTCGTTATGCAGTTCAGGCTGGCCTTGAGCGCAGTTTTGTAGCCCAGGCTGGTCTCGAACTCACACGGATCCTCCTGCCTCAGCCTCCCAAGTGCTGGAATTACAGGCGTGCGCCACCAAGCCGGGCTTTCTCAATGATTCTTGAGTCTGCTGGTTTTTTGTTTTTTTTGTTTGTTTGTTTTACTTAAAAAACAATCCAAAGGTCTTACTGCATTTTTGGATAATTCAAGGGACTTTTCTTCTGACATTTTTTTTAAGTTTACCTATATTGTTTTATTTATTTATTATTTTAAAGAGTAAAAATAGAGACAAAGGAAAACAGTAACAAGCAAGAATACATATAGTATGGGATTTTCAAAACAAGAAAAATTTAACAGTGGTTGTATTGCATATGTTCGTCATCAAATTTGTTTAGATTGATATAGATATGTAAGATTAGTCAAACAAGTAAACATTAACGCTTACAATAAACCTTTTCTTCTGACATTTTAACCAAGTGTATTTTCCTGTAAATCAGGAATGAAATTTAAGAGCCAAGTGTGCGTGGCGCAACCTGCAGTGGCAGGATGGGGTTGTCCCCGCTGCTGTGGAACGTGCCACTGCGGGCTCACCATCGTTCTTGGGTGGGTGGTGCTGACCTGTGGGCAGTCAGGCAGCTGCCCCTGGGCTGTGTGTACCACCTCGGGTACGCGGCGGTTCTTAGCGAGTCGCCACCACTCTACAGGATGCGCCTAGCTGGGGACACGACGGCCTGCCGGCACACGACAGAGGCTCTGGCCCCTTGGGCTGTGTGGTTTAGTTCTGTTTGGTCTTTTTGAGAGGGAGTTTCCCCATATGCAGTCCGGGCTGGCGCTGAGCTCTGGGCGATCCTGCTGCTTCGGCCTGCACGTGGTGGGATTATGGGTGCGGCCACCACACCTGGCAGAGGAAGGGACTTTTGAGGGAGCAAAACTAGCGTGTGATGAAAATAATACGAGTAGGCTGCACCTCAAGGGGGGTGGGGAGCTCACCAGAGGGCACGGAGGACTTTTAGTGTGGCTCTGAGGTTCTGTGCCAGGCTCGGGCTGTGGCGCTGGTCGCCACCGGCCGGATGGTGCACTGTGTACTCCTATTTTCCCTGTACGAGCATTTCTCCAAAATGATGGCGGAGCATCCCAAGGCAATGTCGATCTTTTTAAAAATCTAAAAAAAAATTTTTTTAAGGAATACAAAATAGTGAAAGAGAGAGGAAAAAAAAAAAAAAAAAAAAAAAACCTGTTAGAGACAATATAAAACCTCACCAAAGTAATAGGAATTCAGTAGCAGTTGCTGTGTTACATGATGTCAACTTCAAGTTAGTTGCTCAGGCTACCAGATACAAATGTGGAAAATTTTTGAAGAAGAAACAAAACAACAAGAAAAAAGTTGTAAGAAACTCAGAAGAAGGAAAGAGTAAAAATAAAAACAAATTTAAGCATGAACTATTCCTTTCAAAAGACCCGCAGAAATCAACAGTACAATTATCTAAACTGTTCATGTACACTTAAATGTTTCCCTTCTTTCATTTGTCCTTTTCCTCATCTAATTTTTGCTTCCTATTGAGCAAATTCCCTTTCACAGTATCTGTTATACCTTTTAGAGTCTAAATACTCTGAGGTTCTCACACTAGTGAGATAATATGTGTGCACATGTGGGTCTGATTTATTACACTTACCAATATGGTCTCTAGCTGCATCCACTTATCTACAAAAGCTTCAAATTTATCTTTTTTAATAGCTGAATAATATTCCATTGTGTAAAAATACCATATCTTTTTTTGAAGGTATGTAGTAGAAGGTCTCATTACGAACCTCAGACTTGTAGTGATCCTCCCATTTTCAGCCTCCTCTGTGCTGGGGTTACTGTGTTGGGGTTACAGGCACGCACCCCCATGCTGAGTCTTAGTGGCTGGCTCAGTGCGCCTGGCGGTGGGCCTGGTGGGGCATATGGTGCTGGGGATTGAACCCTGGTCCCTGGCTTGCCTAAGCAGGTGCTCAGTCCACTGAGGTCTCTCGCTGGCCCACCATATCTTTTATATGCGTTGCTCAGTTGATGGGCATTTGGGCTGTTTCCGAGATTTAGCTGTGATAAATTGTGTTGCTGTAAACACGGGTGCATGTGTGTTGCTGTGGTGTGATGGTTTCAGTTCTTCTGGGAATATACCTAGGAAGGAAATAGTGGCTGGAGTGAGACTTCCACGCCTCGCTTTCTGAGGAATCCCCACACTGATTTCTGTAATGGCTGTACCAGCCCGCACTCCCAACAGCAGGGGAGAAGGGCATCTTTCTCCCCACAGACCCTCCAGCACTTTTATTGGTTGACTTCTTACTGATAGTCATTCTTTCTGGCCTAAGGTAGTTTCTTGGCATTGTTTTAATTTGCGTCTCTTGAATGATCAGTGATATTGAACATTTTTTCATGTATCTACTTGCCAGTTGCCTTTATCTGAGAAGTGTATATTCATCTCAGATGCCCATTTTGGGATTGAGTCTTGGACTTTGGGGGCCCTGATTTTAAAAATTCTTTATATGTTCCAGATAGAAGGCCTTTGTCAAAGCAATAGTTGGCAGTTGGTTATTAATTTTCCCAGTTTATGGGTTTTCTTTTTATTCTATTGGAAATTTCCTGCTTTTTTGTTTTATTTTTGGTGGTACTGGGGATTGAACTCAGGACCTTGTGCTTGCTAGGCAGGTGCTTATTCTACTGAGCTATCTCCTAGCCCCTTGTTTTTGAGATTTCCTGTGAAATGCTGAAACTTTTAAAAAATATGAGATTCCAGTTGTTGATTCTTTGAAGTATTTCATGTGCAGTTTGATTTTTGTTCATGAACTCTCTGCCTACCCCTATGTCCTTAAAGTTTCTACCTACTTTCTCTTCTAGAAGATTTAGTGTTTCAGTTTTAATATTTAAATCTTTTTTACTGTAGTTTTGTGCATGGTGATAGGAATGGGTCAATTTTAAGCCCTCAGCATGTGGAAAATCAGTTTCTCCAGCATCATTTATTAAAGAGGCTGTCTTTCTTCCAAGGAACATGTTTGACTCCTTTGTCAAAGATAAGGTGGCTGAGTGTGTTTGTAGTTGTGGCTACATCTTCTATTCTGTTCCATTGATCCTCAGGTCTGTTGTTTTGTTTTTGAGCACCATGCTGATTTTATCACAGTCACTTTGTAGTATTATTTATTTATTTATTTAAAAAATTGAGTATTTTTATTGCTCAGCTAAGACAAGTGCCAGTATTTCCTCTGCCCTTACGTATAAGATGTTACTGTTGTAGCATAATTTAAAGTCAGGGATTGTGATGCCTCCAGCCTTTCTTTTATTACCCAGGATTGATTTTACTATTCTAGGTCTCTTCTGGTTCCAGATGAATTTTAGGAATGTTATTTCTAGATCTTTGAGGTATACTAACGGTATTTTAATTGGGATGGCCTTGAATCTGTATAAGAATTTTGGGAGTATGGCCATTTTAACAATGTTTATTCTTCCTATCCAGGAGCAAGGAATATCTTTCCATCTTTTGAAATCTTCTTTGATCTCTTTTTTTAGAGTACTATAACTTTCACTGTAGAAATCTTTTACTTCCTTTGTGAGATTGATTCCTAAGTAATTTTTTTTTCTTTTTTCTTTTTTTTTTTTGAGTTTTATTGTGAAAGGCATCATTTCCATAATTTTTCTTTTGGTGCATTCATTGTGTATAGAAATGCTATTGATTTTTGAGTATTGACTTTGTGTCCTGCTACACTATTGAATTTGATTATTAAATCTACAAGTCTCTTAGTGGAGTTTTGGGGTCTTCTATGGACAGTATCATGTCATCTGCTAATAATGACAATTACACTTCTTCCTTTCCAGTAACTGTTCCTTTTACTTCCTTGTCTTGTCCAGTTACTCTGGCTAATGTTTCCAGAACTATACTGAACAGGAGTGGTGGCAGTGGACATCCTTGTCTTGTTCCTGATTTTACAGTGAAGGCTTCATTTTTTGCCCACTAGTACAATAGTGGCTGTTGGTTTGTAATAGATGGATTTTATCAGGTTGAGGTAAAGACCATCTCTTCCAATTTTCTGTAGTATTTTTATCATGAATGAGTCAAAAGCTTTTCCTGTGTATATTGAGGTGATCATATGATTTTTGTCTTTGGCTCTGTTGATGTAGTATTTATTACATTTATGTCTTTGTGTATATTAAACCATCCCTGCGTTCCTGGATGAATCCCACCTGGCTGTGATGTAGAATCTTGATGATTTGCTGCATTCTGTTTGTGAGTATTTTATTGAGGGTTTTTGTATCGGTGTTCATTAGAGAGATTGGCCTGCAGTTCCCTTTTTTGGTTGGGTCCTTCTCTGGTTTTAGTATCAGAATAATACTTGCCTCCCTGAAATACTTTAGAAGAATTTCTTCCCTTTCAACTTAATTGAAGAGTTTAAGAAGAGTTAACATTAGAGGGACTGGGGAGATAGCTCAGTAGAATAAGCGCTGGCCTGGCAAGTGCAAGGGCCTGAGTTCAATCCCTGGTTCCCGGAAAAAAACAAAATACCAGAACATTAGCTCCTTCTTGAATTTCTAGTAGAATTCAGCTGTGAATCCATCAAGATTTGGACTTTTCTTTGTTGGTAGGTTTTTAATCACATTTTCAATTTCACTGACTGATATTGGGTTGTTTAAAATTTTGATATCTTCTTGACTCAGCTTGGTAGTTCATACATACCTAGGAATCTGCCCATTTCATCTGTGTTTTCCATCCTTTGAGAGTAAAGATTTTGGAAATAGGTATTAATAATTTGAATTTCTAAAGGGTCTGTAGTGATTTCAACCTTTTTATTCCTCATTGCATGAATTTGAATTTTTGTTTCTGTTTTAAAATGAGGCTGGCTAATGGCCCATCAGTTTTATTTATTCTTTGAAAGAACCAACTCTCTGACCCATTAATTCTTCGTGTTGTGACAGTGTTGTACTTTGAGTATGGATTTCAGTGTATGTTTGAGGTGGATCAGTAAATACCGATGATGAACGTACAGAGGAAGGAAAGCTGGCGATATGAGTGAGGACGAGACCCCTATGAACACTAATCATAGCATCGGGACGGTGGACACAGGGCAGCCTCTGGGGCTGACGTCCCACTGTGCCTTACGCTGGGTGCTTCAGAGTAAAACATCAGAAAGCAAACAATTCCTGGGTTGGTGCCAGGCCCTTCCAACACATTCCTGTCAATCTTAGTTACTCTGGGGTATGTAGCCCTGATATATATTTTTTTAAACTTTATTTGTGTTATGGTCGGCTGAGCCTGTCCTGGGAGTGGGGCTGGTGCAGCATGTGGTGTCAGGGATCAAACCGCAGTCCTTGTGGTTGCCTAAGCTTACCTCAGCAGGTGCTTTAGACTGCTGAGCTGTCTTGCCGACCCTAGCCCTGGTATTTTAAATTACACTAAAGAAACTGAGTTTCATAGTCAGGTTTGCTGGGCGTACTACAGTAATTCCAGTGTTGGGGGAACTTGGGTGAGAAGATTGCGGTTTTATTTATTTTTATTCATTTATCTTGTTTTTGAGACAGGGTCTCGAAGTTCAGGCTGGCCTTGAGGTCTTTTTTGTACCCCAGGCTGGTCTTGAACTCACGCCGATTCTCCTGCCTCAGCCTCCCAAGTGCTGGGATTATAGGTGTGCACCACCACGCCCAGCTAAGATTGCAATTTTAGACCTTGCTTCAAAATAGAAAATTAAAAATCTGGGGATGTAGCTCGGTGCAAAGGGCCTGGGTTCAATTCCCAGTACCACCTCTTCTCCCAAAGGAAAGCAATGGTTTCCGAACATTTAAGGGAGCTGATGAAACACAAGTGATCAGAAGAGGATCCCAAAATGGGTATCTGAGAGGAATACATGCTTCTCAGAGAAAGAAATACAAGTGGCAAATAAATATAGGAAAAAATGTGCAACATTATTGGTCACTTGAGAAATGCAAATTAAAACAACGCTGAGATCACATCTCACCCCAGAAAGAATGGCTGCCATCAAGAAGTCATCAATAACAAATGCTGGAGGGGCTGAAAGGAGCCCTTCTCCACTGCTGGTGGGCGTGCAGGCTGGCACAACCACTGTGGAAATCAGTGTGGAGGTTGCTCAAAAGCTGGAACTAGAGGTCCCACTCAGCACAGCTATTCCCCACCTCGATATTTTCCCTGAAGAACTGAAAACATCTCACCACAGCGATACATGTGCTCCCATGGTTATAGCAGCGCAGTTTGTCATAGCTCAGTCTTGGAAACAACCCCAGTGCCCATCACCTGAGGAAAGGACAATGAAGATGTGGTATTTTAATAGATTGGAGGACCATTCGGCTGTAAAGAGAGTTAAATGCAAGGCTTTTATAGGTAAATGGATGCAACTAGAGACCATACTCCTCTCAGTGAAATAAATCAGCGTGGCATGTGTAAACTTAGTCTTGCTAGTGTAAGAACCCGGAAGAGTAAAAAAGCCCCAAAAGGAGCCAGAGACACTGTGAAAGGGAAAGAAACTGCTAAAAAAGGCAAGGATGATTAGAATGGGAAAAAGAGAAGAAGAAAGGTATCCGTACATGAGAGCTAAGATAATTGTGATTTCTGTTAGTTCATTGAAAATAACACCGCTTATATCGTTTGGTCAGTTTGCACACCAGTACCTGGTAATCTGAGCAACTACTTTGAAAACAATGTGCAATATACTAAGTGTCCTTAGCTTCCTAAGAACTTGTTCTGAAATTCTTTTTTTTTTCCTTTTTTTGAGTGGGACAGGGGTTTAAACTCATGACCTTGCACTTGCCAGGCAGGTACTTTTGCCATGGAGCTATCTCCCCGGCCCCTTGTTTTGAAATTCTGCATCACTTTGTCTTCTTTTATAGTCTTTAAAATAAAAAATAAAAAGAAAGCACACAACCAAAGCCTGTTGTCTAGGGTAAGTTCAACGGTTTTCCCACTGCAGTGCCTTGGTTTTCCTGGTTAGACTGAGCCAACCCTCTTCTGAGCGCTGGAGGCAGTGCGCTAGGCCAGGGCAGCCCCCGCTGGAAGGGCAGCTCTGGGTCTCAGGACCTGGGTGGGGCCTGGCCCTCCTGTAGGAGGACTAGGGTGCTCCAGAGCTGGCCTAGAGGCTCTACCCGCCCCCCCAGGTTTTGCTCCCCACTCAGCTGGTGCTTAGCGCTGCCCTAACTTTCAGCACCAGCAGCTCCGGGCTCCAAGTCCCATGGAGACAACAGCCTCATGGTCTTTTCCCGCACTCTCCCGCCCTCTCCCTCAAGGATTCCAGGAGGGCTGTCTTGGGCCAGTGGCCGAGTGGGCTGAGGGAGCCGTGTTTCCATCCAGCCACAATGCATGCAGCCTGCTGGGGCCCCACCGCCCCGCAGGGTGGAGGGCGCATGTCCACCCTGAGTTAGTGTCACATCTGGGTCCCCAGCATCCCGCTCTCACTTCCTTGGTCCTCATTTCTCCATGCCCTTGTGGACAGAATCCCATCGAGACAGGTAGGCCCTGCGTGAGAACAGGTAGGAGTTACTGCAGAGGGGACGCAGGGAGTCATGCTTCAGGAGAAGGTGGCAGGCCTCACGGGCATCTGCAGTGTGTCGGCCTGGACACGTTCTCATGCACCCAGGAGTCCCTGCTGGGGTGCATTTCAAGAAGCAGAGAGCAATAAACAAAGCCCAATGGCACAAGTGCCTGCCTGGCAAGTGCAAGGTTGTGAATTTGAACCCTGGTCCCACAAAACAAAACAAAACAAAACAAAATAAAACAAAGCCCAGGGACAGCCGCAGTCTGTTACCTGGGAATCCCGGAAAGCAGGGATTCCAGGAGGCAGACAGCAGCTTCACCTGCTGGCTCCTGTTCCTTGCTTCCTCCCTTGCTTGGAATGTTGACAATTAACATGTGTGAACCTAGTGATAGGGAAAAGGTGGAAGTCAACAGAGGACCTGGTCCTCCTTTGCTAAAGTAATTATGTCCGAGATCACGTTCCCTAGCCCGAAATAAAGCTGAGTTGCTTCAGGGGTTCCGTGCTCACTGAGGGCCTGAGCCACCTTCCTCGGGTCTTCTCGTCGTTTCTTTCGGCTCAGACTCATAACATACAACACTGGGGTCCAGGGAGCTGGGGTGGTTCTGAGGCTTATCGGCATCTTACTTAGAATTCCTCAGGAATCTTAGGGTGCCTCCTTTCCTTTAGATGCCTTGTGACCGCGCAGGCGCTCCACTCACCCGGAAAGTCACAGGCTGAGCCCTAGGGTGAGGCAGCAGGCTCCATCTTGCGAGCAGACCTCCTTCCCTGCTTTCGCCCGGCTGTGGGCTGGGGCAGCTGGGAGGGCTTGGTCAGCAGTGAGCAGGCCCGGTGGCCTCACAGTGCTTGGTGGGGTTCCTATAGGGCTGAGACCTAGGAAAGGATCATACACGCATAGTTGTAGTTCTTCAAGCAGCTAGCAACACCTGTTGCTGTCTGTCCCCAGCCGTCTTCCACTGCCCACCTTCTTTCCTCAAAGGCAGAACTCTAGGACTTTTTGGAAACAATTTCTTCAACACAAGGCACAGGCTTGTCCGGCTTGCTGGTACTCCCTGTGGCCACGAGATGTCGCTGCTGCCCCACAGAAATCCCGACGCCCCCGACAAAGAAAATCTCGGGATTATGTTTTCAAAAGTGTTTTGGAAATACTTAATCGCTTGTTCCAACAGCAATGTCCTTTCCCGAAGCCGTGGAGGGAGAGGCCGATTGCAGGCCGACCGGGGCCTCTGCGGTGGCCACCGAGAGGTGCCCGGCAGCCCTGGCCGCAGGATGCCCCTGTGCGCTCGTCGGGCATTCAGATTAGTAAACACGGAGAACGGAATTGGGTTTTCTTACTCTTAGTCAACATCATGTTAAGCCTATTTGGCTCTGGGAGCTGAAGTATTTAACGGATTTATGCAAAGGAGAGGAGAAGGAAACGGATCGGAATGACACCTGCCAGCAATCCGTGCATAGCGGGTCCTGTCACTCGGAACCCGCCGTGGGCTGCGACGACCCAGCCGCGTTCCAGGCTGCGGCCCAGCTGCTGCTGCTTGGCGCCTGGGCTGCTGCAGCGAGGGCGCAGCGCGGAAGGGGCCGGGGCCTGGGGTTCCGCAGCGTCCCGCAGGAGCCTCTTAGGTGAGGACCAGCACCCTGGGGACCGGTCGAATCTGGGCATCTGCGGCGCGCCTGCTATCCACCCGGGTTCTGCTTTCTCTCTGCGCTGCATTGTAGTGAAATAATGCGTGAGGAAGATGCCTCCGGGCCCTGAAAATAAGCGCGGGTCGGTGCTTGCACAGCATCGCGCCTGACGTCCGGGCGACAGGCCCGCACGCTGAGGCCCAGGCTGAGATGCGGACGATGCTGGCACAGAGAGAAAAGGACGGCAAGGCCGAAAAAATAGGGCCCGGCAAATTCGTTTGAAAAAAGACTTCCGGGCTAAAGACTTTCATTTTATAAAAGGAGAGAGCGGGGACCGCGCAGAGGCCAGAGGGAAGACGATCCGTTGCTTTCATTTTAATATTTTCAGATAAGAAAATGAAAGACTTGCGGATCAGTAGCTGTGTAATGAGTCCATGAACACAGCTAGAGGGAGCCATTGCTCCACGGCAGCCTTTAACGAGGCCCAGAGGAGGCGTTCTCCTCCCCTCACTGTGTGGATGGATGCTGGGATCCTGCATCGCTCACCTCCCTCCTCGCACCCACAGGGAGCCACCAGGACTGCTGGGGAAAAGAGGACAGAGGGCTGGGCGGCCCTGGCCCCGGCCCACCCACGCTTCCACCGCGCCTTCACCCCAGGCACTCAGCCTGTGTGAGCTTCGTGTCGTTTCTCTGTGGTGCTGGGGGTGGGAGGCAGCCTCGCACGCGCTGAACACGCACCCTGCACCGACGGAACCGCGCCCCTGCCCCTCCTCTTATGTTGAGACAGGGTCCTATGCAGTTTTCTGGGTAGCCTGGGTCTGGTGCCTTCCATCGGCCTTCTGAGGGGCTGGGATTCCAGCTGTGCACCTCTGGGCCCGTGGAGCGTGCTTATGAAGAAAGATCTGCAAACGGTATCAAATAGGAGCTGTATGTGTCCGTTATGCGTTACTCGATTTCCTTCTAAGCCGAGCTATGTGAAGAGAATCACACAGAACAAAGAAAGTGGGGCGAAGGTGGCCCCCATGACTGGACTTGGAAGTGTGGCCACCTGGGTCTCGGGCACAGAGCGAGGGGCAGGTGGCGCAGACAGGGTGGCCCCGTGCCCTGTGGCTGAGGAGGTAGCCCTGACCAGCGAGGACCTAATGGTGCAGCGTGGACAGTCCACCAGTCCCTGGGCACGAGGTTTACCCTGAGTGGAAGGTGACACCTTCTGACCCAAGGGAGGTGTCCCTGTGAGGAGGGGAAGCTGCGCAGCAGGCGGGTGGCACCCTGCAGGCATGTGGCAGTAGGTGGTGGCTCCCATGAGTGTGGGTCTGGCCAGAGGAACCTCCAGCTGCTCGTGGGGACTCCGGCGCAGGTCTCGACACTGTGCTGCCGGGTCTGGCAGGCCCGGAGAGGCCGAGTGACCTGCGCAGGGGCGGCCAGCCTTTCTGGAAGCGGGACTCTGGCAGCTGGCCTCTGGACAACTGTGCCTTTGCACTGTGCCGTGTTGCTAAACAGAAATGAGGGGCGTCACGGGACACAGGTGCAGGAGGAGCCTGGGGCCGTGCAACCTGGACCGCAGGATGGGGAGCAGAAGAGGACACAGGGGAGAAAAAATAAAATAAAAATTTGCCTGGGGAGATAGCTGAGTGGCACAAGCGCCTATCTGGCAAATACAAGGTCGTGAGTTCAAACCCCGGTCCTGCAAAAAGAAAAAAGAAAAAATAGAAGAGAACACAGAGGGTGCAGAGTGCTGGGCAACATCAGGAACAAACCGCACCCATGGCCGGGGTGGGAACTGAGGCAGCCAGCCGTGTGAGGGGAAGCGCGTGTGTCCCAAAGGTCCTCTTCTGTGAGGGCCCAGTGCATGAATACTTTTCTTTTTTCGAGGCAGGCTCTTGCTGTGTAGTGCACGCTGGTCTTGAGCTCACGGTGTAGCCCAGGCTGGCCTCAAGCTCTCCGTAAACCTCTTGCCTCTTGTCTTGGCCTCGTGGATCTGAGGTTGCAGGTGTGTGCTGCCACGTGTGGCTCCCAAAGTATAACTAAAGCAGAGGGTAAAAGCCTGACACCAGGAGGCAGAGATGGAGCTGCTGTGGAAGGGCAGCAGACTGAGGCTTGGGGAAGCGAGAAGGGGAGCAGGGGAGTGAAGGACGAAGCTGCCCACGTCTCTGTCCCAGCTTCCCTCAGGAATGTGGTTGTGATGTGCTGGGAACACGGGCAGTAAAAATGAAGCGGAAGCAGCCTGGGCTGCCCGTGAGGTAGGTGGTGGTCAGTGAGGCCAGTGCGAGGGGCACTGAGCAGAAGCAGAGGGAGAGCGGACCGAGCCGCCCTGCTGGAGCCAAGGGGTGAGGGCATCCCCGAGCACAGCCCTGGCTTAGGGCAAGAGGGCTGCCCGGCTGGTCTGCACGTGGCTGGCCTTTGCTGGCTGAGACACGGTTATTCATGAATGCTGCCTCCTCCCAACAGCCGAGCTCAGCTTCGGTCTTACCCGGGTGCGTGCGCACGACAATGACATGCGTCTCAAGGCCTGTAGTGCTCGTGGGTGAAATGCACCTCTCTGTGGTGGCCAGTAACTGCCCGGCAGGCAGGGCAGGCAGGGCAGGCAGGGCCGTGGTGTCTGGCACGTGCTGCCACGTGGGCCACTGGGTGAGTTTAGAGTGGATGTGGTGGGCAGAGCTGATGATCAGCAGGGAGGGCGCCACAGCTGCACCCCCAAAAGGAGGCATTGCCCAGTTGAGGCCCTGGTGTGGGTGCCACGCCTACGGCCTGAGGTCAATCTGCTCCGCACCGGGTACATGGGAAGCCGTTCTCAGCAGCCTGAGACGCCGCCCTTCCGTGGATGCCTGTGGCCGAGGGTGTGACGCGCCTGTTGTGTTCAACACCCATGTGCTCCAGGATCCACCCCAGAGAGAAGGCCACAGCCTGCTCGCCTTTGCTCGTTTCCTGGCACTCCAAGCAAATCCACTCCGCCAGTAATGCTGGTGGCCGGTCCTTGCCGGGGCTCCCACTGCCCTGCCTTCTGTTTCTCGGGTGGCTCCAGCCTTCCCAGAATCCCTCCCATGGGCTGTGGGAGGAGGTGGCCCTGGTCTGGGACCTTCCTAGGGCACGTCCATCTGTGTGGCACCGCGTATTAGGTGCAGCAGGGAGTTCCTGGCCCTGTTGGCTTGAAGCAGGATGCCACCCCTCTGTGACCAGGGCCACAAAGCAGGCGGGAGAGGGCTCCTGGGGCCAGAGGGACAGATTGATTTCCTGAATATCAGGAGGACAGGGGCATCACAGAGCCTGACACAGATAGGTGACAGCTGGACAGGTGCTGCAGGGTGGAGGACGTTGGCAGGGACGTTGGCAGTGGAGAAGACAGGAGGCGTGATCGGTCATAAACCGTGCGCTTGGACAAATGTGTAGGGTTTGCTCTGTCTAAAAAAACCAGAGGGAAAGACAGTGCGTGCTTCTCCCTCTGCGTGCTCAGCCCTTTGCCCTCACCGCTTTCCAAAGCAGTGCCACAGGCCTCTTTCCTGAATGTCTTAGTTGTGCCTGTGTCTTAGTTGCTTTTCTCTAGCTGCTGAGACAAAATACCTCACATGCAAATTACAGAGGGAAGGGCCAGCCAAATAGCTCAACCGATTAAAGTGCCTGCAAGCAGGCACGCCGAGATGGCAATTGTGACTGGGTGTGGTGGTGTATGCCTGTAATCCCAGCTCTTGGGAGGCTGTAAACAAGCCAATCACTAGGAGTCCAATCTAGTAGTGAGACCCTGCATACCCTGTAGATCCTTCCCTAAAAAGAAAAAAAATTAAAGTGGGAAAGGTTTACTTAGCTAGTGGCTTGTGGAGGTTTCAGTCCACAGTCAGCTGGCTCCCAGGCCGGGAGGTGTGGTGACCGGCAGCAGTTTAAGGCAGCAGAGGGCAGAAAAAGCTTTCCATCTCCCTCAAGATGTAAGCAGGCTGCCTGCCCTAGGATGGGTGTAGCGCTCACCCCAGTCCTAGCATGAGACAGTGAATCAGTCTTAGACTCTAGATTCGGCTTCTTCTCAAGAGCCTCCCACAAGACCGCTTGAGACTTTGGGGGGCATCCAGACACAAACCAGAATGAATGCAAACCAAAAAATTGAAGCATTCATTGAGTTACACCTCTCTTGTTGGGCCAGCCTTCCCACGGGGTCCACTCCAGCTCCCCTCTTGCCAGGACTGCATTCAATTGTGGAACTCCTTGGTGGTGCATGCAGTACCGGAATACACACTGGCTTCGTGTCAGAAGAGCTGTGAGGAAAGGCTTTTTCCTTTCCAGAAGATCTGTTGCTTTTTCTTTTCTTTTATGAGACTTTTCCAATGTAGTGCGTATTTTCCCAGAAGATTTCGTGTGGAGAGAAAACAAGTTCCACAACAGACTCTTTTGAATGAGAAGACAGTGACAGTGGAGTTCTGCACAGTGTGGGGTCCAAGGGCCGGGGACAGTGGCTCACACCCTGTGGGGAGTGGACACAAGAGGGGCTGTAGTTTGTCCTAGGTGACTAAGCAGAAGATCGCATGGTTCTCGCTGCAGGAAGCCCAGCCGAAGCCCCAGGAGAGAAGGCACGTGTCGCTGAGTGGTGGAGGCTCCGTCCTGCAGTGCTCACGCATCTCCGTCTCCAGGCTGGGGCCGGCCCAGGGGTGCTACAGCTGCGTCATGATTGGTGGTGGCAGCTGGCCTCACTGGCGGAGTCAGCCTTGGGACCCTCCTGGCCAATGCTCTTGGAACATCCCCATAGAATGAAATGCTAAGGGCTGGGCAGACAGCTCAATTGAGTAAGTGCTTGTCTGCCAAGTTCAAGGACGTGAGTTCAATCCCCGGTTCCACAAAACAAACAAGCAATAAAGGAACTAAATGCCACACAGGAGGGTGAGCAGTGAGGTCTCTTCCACAGTGTCATGTTCTTACACCACCACCAGCTCCCACAAGGACCTGAGTCTGCTCCAGTTGGCAGAGAGGGTGAGCTGTGGCCTGTGACAACCCGACCACAGAACGGGCGGCCGGCCAGCAAGCACCACACAAGCCTGGGGGCTGCATAGTCATTCGTTTTCTCTCGAAATGTCAGTAGGTTTCACTGCTCTGATCTCAAGACCTAGGTTTGTTTTGTGGCAAAGAGGAGCTGGAAGGCAGAGTTGAGGTGTGTCCCCGTCAGGGCCGACTGTCATAGCCTGGGGACAGAACTGATCTCAGCTCAGCGCGGAGCTGCCTTCTTCTCTGTGACAGTGTCCACGGCCAGGGTCCCCTTGCCTGCCTTCCTACTAGACATGGTATCAGTGAAAATAACAGTATTTGGGGCCTTGGAGATAGCTCCGTGGCACAAGTGCCTGCCTGGCAAGTGCAAGGTTGTGAGTTTGAACCCTGGTCCTGGAAAGAAAAAGAAAAAAAAATAACAGCGTTTTAAGTCAGGGACCTACTGGTCTGAAACCTGTTGCAGTCAGTTATTCTCCACAGACTGGAATATTGCTTCGAGAACATTCTTAAATGTGTATGAGGGATTTGGTGGAATAAGAAATATAGTTACCTTAAAATGGGAAGATTTGCTTCCCATTAGTAGGAAGAGAACAGAAACATGTACCATGCAGGGCTAGGGAAAGATTGTTTCAAAATGAAAGAACCACTTTAGTTTGCTTTTCTTTTCTGTGTGAAATCTTCCCGCAGCAGATGTTTCTGGGTAGTGGAAGTGCTTTGCTAAGTATCCACGTGACCTTGACAGTAACAGTGCCCTTGAACTCTTCCTGTAGCACCCACAGAGCGGGCTGGGGGAATCTCTGTGCCTGCCTTGTGATGCTGAAAATCAGAGCCCATGGACCTGGACCGCACATCGCTCTGCAGAGCGGCAGGGACTCACTGGTGATCTTGGTGTTATGAATCGGAACGCAGACCACAGGGTATTTTTCTGGAAGCTGAGGCTCTAATTGCCTTGGCAAGCGAGTGACCCTTCCCTTTCAGCCAAGCGTGTCTTGTCTCATGAGACTTGGGAGAAATGAAACGACTCCCTTTCCCTCAGCAGCAGTGCATAGTTGTAAATGTGTGTGGAGGCTGACAGTCTTAGCACCCTAGTCCCTCTGGACCGCTCTAGTCAGAGCCGTAATGGAACAACACAGAGCGCCTCTCTCTCTCTCTCTCTTTCTACTGCAAACCATTTATGAAAGGAAGAGGGATACTACATAAACGGAGGTTATTAAGATGGAAGGAGGATGAGGTTGCCTTCTGCTACGTCCGATGTTCGTTGTCCTTGTTTTCCTTTTCTGTTTTCTTTGCTGGCTCTCATTTGAAATGTATTGGAGGTGGCTTATCCATATAGCTATGGATCCAGTGTCTCGGCTGTTGGATCTTTTCGTGGGGCTTTTTGTGTCTCTCCTGCCAACTGTTCCGTGGGCTCAGTGCTTCTGTACACGTTCTCTTGCTGTCTCGAGACTGCTTCCCACCTCGTAGCAGGGTGTTCCAGAGAGACAGGACCTGTGGGAGGGAACCGATGTGTTTGAGGATGACTTGCGCCACACTGTCCCAGGTGGGCCAGTGAAGACCCTGGCCTGTGGGCACTGCAGGTCAGTTCAGGTCTTCAGGACTCAGAAGCCAGGAACCCAGCAGCGTGACTCTCACTCTGGGGCTGCAGATAGGAGAAGTGGGGTGGGGGGGGACGTGAATCACTAGAGTCCCAAAGCTGGGAAGCTTGGGACTGCAGTGCCCGGGGCCACAGAAGGGCACCCCAGCCCCTGGGGGGAGAGTGAGGAAATCTCGGTGGAGGAAATGTTGGCACCTCCACACACCGCGAGTGGAAGTTCCCTGTGTGGGCTGCACGGGTGCCCGTGCTGTTTCCTCTGGATGCTCCACCCCACGCCTAGCCTAGAACAAGGTTCCTGCATCCCTTCATCCTGGCACGCCGACACCTGAATTCACTTCCCTGCTGCGAGACATGACGACCAACACCCACACCTACAGTCGCTTATTTGGCTCGCGGCTTCGGGGGGCGCAGTCCACGGCGCTCTGGCTCTAGGAGCATCATGGCGAGGGCACGAGGGGGGCATACTTGGTTCATGGTGGCCGGGAAGGAGGGCAGGGAGAGGTGCCACAGAGGGAGGGCTCGGGGTCAGATATAGTTCCCCAAATCACAAGTCCACCCCTGGATGCACCCAGAAGTGTGCTTTCCTTCTGCCACATAGCTATCGGGTCGCTCAAGTTGACAGCCCAGCTTAACTGCCGTGGCACCTGTAATTAATCACCCATCACAGACCTCTCCTTCTGCAATGCCCTTTCCTTCTATACCTGCTTCATTGAGAAATAAAATGGGTGGGATTGGCGCTTCTTTAGTCACGCATCAGTCCATCGTCCTGTGGCCTAGCCCCTCCCCTGGGTCCCAGGAAACACCCAGGTTTCACCTTGGCCAGTTTCAGCCACTCCTCCGAAGAGCTAGGTCCCTGGTCCACTGGTCTGGCAGAGCATCTGCCTCTGCTGATGGCCATGTCCGCTGCTAGCCCAACGTGCCTCCCTGCATAGCTGGAAGGAGGAAGCATTTGTTTTGGCTTGTGGTTTCAGAGACTGCAGAAAGTGTTGGTACAGTGGGACTGCTCAGTGCCTGGCCACGAGGGAGCAAGAAGGGGGATGGAAGAGGAGGAGGGGGGGAGGGGGAGGAGGAGGGAGAGGAGAAGAGGGAGGGGAGGGAAAGAGGGATAGGGAGGGCGATGGGGAGAGAGCAGTGGGTTGATCCACTGAGGAAGTTAACAACCCCATGATTCAGTCTGTTTCTACCTTCTGAAGGTCCCACCTCTGCACACGCGAGACTTTGGGGGGGCTTTAGGTGTACATCTGTCACTGTTTGTGTCTAGTTGCCTCCCCAAGCTGCATGTGGTCACAGAGTTTTGTCAGAGGTGGCTGAATCTAGTGTGGGCTCGGTTGGCAGTGACGGGCTGGGACTGATGGACCCACGCTCCTGATTCCAGCAGCCTGGAGAAGGGCAGAAGGACGCAGCTGAGGTGTGGTTTTTGCTGTAGCTGTTTTCACTATCATGGAAGCACTCGCCAAGCCCTCTCCCACACGCCACCCTGCCTGGAGCCAGCCAACTGTGGACGGAACTGTGAGCTAAACACACCTTTCCTCCTTTAGCCTTGACTGCTGGTATTTTGTCTCAGCAATGTGAGAGAAGCAACTGAGAATTTGGTGCTGAGAGTGGGGTCGTTGCTGTGATACTGCCTGCCTGGGTGGCTGAAGAGCCGTGGGAATTAACCTGGAAAGGTTTCGGGTGAGTAGCAGAAGAGGCCGCGCCTGTGTGCCGTAAACAATGAGCTCTGACCAGAGCCTGGGGAGACAGGGCGCTGACAGAAATGCTGCGGTGAGGACGTGGCTTGGAACGTGACTCGGGAGTTTCCAGTGGGAAGGGCTGCACCGGCCGCTGGGCCCAGCTGGGGTGTGCTGCACTTCGGCGGGAGTTGGTCTGCGTTCTGTCGGTGTTAGAGACACTGCCTGGGAGCAGAACAGTGTCATGCCGCCTACTGTTGAGAAGGTGACCTGGTGGCCATCGAGGGCTTTTGGCCAGAGCTGCGTTGAAAATGAAGAGTGTGGGGCCGGCGAGATGGTTCAGTGGTCTAAAGCGCCTGCGTAGGAAGGCTCAGGCAACTGCAGGGACTGCGGTTTGATCCCCGGCACCACATGCTGCGCCAGCGCCACCACCAGGGCAGGCTGAGCCAGCCACAAAACAAATAAATAAAAAAAAAAAAAAACAAACACAACAAGCAAACAAATAAAAAAAAAAAAAAAGAAAAGAAAATGAAGAGTGAAGAAGCAAGGTTATTTGAAGCCTTTGGCCAGAGGAAGGCTCCCGTGGGGCTGTGGGTGGCCAGGATGAAGCTGGAGGAGGTGGTTGCTGAGAAGGAAGAGGACAATGGGAAAGTGGCCAGAGGCCTCCCATGGGGAGGGGAGGGTGCATCTGAAATGCAGGAGGTCCCATGGTGGGGGGGTCTTACTCATGCTGGGCCCTGTTGTTAGAAGTTAATAGGAAGCAAGGGTTATGATTATTATTATTATTATTTTGAGGAACTGGGGATTGAACTCAGGACCGTGCACTTGCCAGGCAGGTACTTGTGCCCCTGAGCTATCTCCCCAGCCCTGGGTTATGATTTTTTTTTTAAGATTATTTTTTTAAACTTTATTTATTTATTTATCTATGTTATGGCTGACTCAGCCTTCGCTGGGGGTGGGGCTGGGGCTGGCACAGCATGTGGTGCTGGGGATCGAACCACGGTCCCTGCTGCTGCCTAAGCTTGCCAAAGCAAGCGCTTTAGACCACTGAGCCATCTCGCCGGCCCCTGGGTTGTGATTGTAATAGCTCTCTTAACACGTTAGTTCAGTGTTTAGATAGATGTTTGTAACTGGGCTATTTTGTCAAAGTGTTGGGATTTTAATTTTGAATTTTGAGAAACCTTTAAATGTTGGCTTTTGGCATAGAAATAAATGCAGTAAGAATTATATATAGATGTAACCAATATATTAGTGTAAATCAGAATAGATCAGGACATGTTCACTGTTCACAAATCTGTGGTTTAAGGAAACGTGTCTGGTTATCATGTGGACCAGGGTGGATTGTGACTAATGGTCAGTTTAGAGTGTTCAGCTGAACTGATGTGGAAAGCCCACCTAAGGCTTGTGGCCAACTGCATGAAAGCAGAACTGGGGAAGGTGGGGCGCTGTTGGCTCCCCTGGAGAAGCCTGTCAACGTGGGCTCCTGATAGAAGCTCAGCTGTTCCCCTGGGAGGAGCTCAGGTCTTCGCTTTGCCCGAAGTTCTCTCTGGGGCAGCTGTGGTCCTCAGCTCAGGTATCACTTCCTGGCTCCAGTGCAGAGCCCTGAGCCTGTTGCCACGGAGCCTTCACCCTGCTGGCACCGACTTTGCAGCCTCCACTGCCGGCCTTCAGGCTCTTCCAGTGCAGGGGCTTGATGGAGACACTGCTGTGGGCTCTAGGCCTCCAGCTGGACTCGCGCAGGCGCTGCCAGGGCCCCTGGGTCTTTAGCTGGGCTCATGCACAACATTGTCCGGGGACCCAGGCCCTCGGCGGGGTTCTCTGGGTCTCCAGTGCATACGCGTGACTCTTCCTGTGAATGATGTGGCCTGTACCAAGTGGGTTCCCTTGCAAGCCCTGACTACCGCAGCACCTTGCGTTGGCGCCTTTCTCCCTTTCCCAGAGGGACAGAGTCAAGCTGCAAAATCTCTTCCTGTCAAGAAAGCCCTCACTTTAGTTTCTGAAGTTCCAGAAAAAGCTCGCTTCTAGTTTGCCCATAACACTCGCTTTCCTGCGCTCCACACCTGCTCTGCTCCGTCACAGTATAACCCAGGATGTTGGCAAGCCCAGAGCCCAAGCAGAGGTTCCTCACTGCCATCCTGAGCCGCTGGAGCTGTCCCGCCTCGCTGTGTGGCCTCCAGGGGCCTTTCCCTTGCTCCTCTGACCCTGGCAGGTCCCCCTACCTCATGGTCAAGGCACAGTCCTGGGCTCCAGCCAGCTCCCCTTGCTATACAAAGTTCCGGGGGTCTGTGGTAGTTGATACATTGTGTCAACTTGAGGAAGCTCAGCTGGATGGGCTGGGCTGGCTGTCGGGGACCCCATCCTGTAGGATGCCCAGGGCCTGCCCTGGGATGTGATTGGAAGGCTTTCTGCGCCCCGCCCAGCCTGGCCCTGTCCAGGCTGCTTCCTGCCTGGCCCAGCCCTGCCCCGCTTCCTTGGAGAAGTCCTCCTCTTTGGAGCAGCTCAATTTTTGCAGCCTCGCCACTTTGGAGGAGCTCTGGAGCCAGCAGAGTATGGATTGAAACCTCCACAAATTGTGAGCTAAATAAACCTTTCCTTCCTTCATTTGAGAGTTGGGTATTTGTCCCAGCAATGAGTAAAATGTAAGACATCTTCTGCCCGCTTTCTGTGCACTCTGGTTCAGTCCCTAACTCACCTGTCCTGGGGGGCTCCACATTGAACCCCAGCTCCAGACCTTGCCCTGCACTCCAGCCCCAACTCTCACCTCTTCTTTTCACTTGGTCTCCTCCTTGGCACCTGGGGCAGATTGACTCCTCGCTCTCCGACCCACTGCCAACACCAAAGTCTAAGGATGCTCAAGTCACTGGATCAAATGGTATGGCATCTGCATGCCTTCCTCTGTGTGCTCCAAATCATCTCTACATTATCACACCTAGTAAAATGTTAGTGGAGAGGATTACCATACCGCACTACCTAGGATCTAGCACAAGAACACCTGTCTGCGCGCGTTCGCTAAGCGTGTGGTTTTTCCACATAGTGTTCATGGGTGAGTAACTGAACCTGCGGGTGTGGAGGCTGCAGACCATTGTGGGCAGCTGTGTTCCATATTCCTACCAGGAGCACTAGCAGACCAGAGAGATGGAGGATGAAGATGACAATGCGTGGTGAAAGGCTTTGAGGAGACACCTCGGCAGTGTGTGTGTGTGTGTGTGTGTGTGTGTGTGTGTGTGTTATTCTCGGCTTCTCTCTACCCCTCCTCCTGGGGCAGGTCAGAAACTTAGCAAGAATTTTCTGATTTTCCCAAAAAATGCACTAAATCCCGAGATCCTCTTGCAGCCCAGGAGCAAAGCCACGTTTCTCAAAGGAGACACCGAAGAATGCAGTGGGATCTCAAACGCCTCCTAAGCCGCTCCTGGTCGGGCACCACTGTGCCATCCCCATCTGCCAGCCCTGTTTTTCCACAGTGGTTCAATTCCTCATGACACCTGGCCAGAGGACATACACAGCTGCGCCTGTTTCTTTGGGTTCCCATTTTTGAAGGCATCCATGCCCTGCCAAATGTATGTGAAATAAATTGGTATGGTTTTTTGTCTTTTTTAAGTGACACAAAATGATGATCTGAATTTGTGGAGCACAGTGTGACTTTCAGTTCAAGGACTTAGTGTAGAATGACTGGATCAGGCAATGGGCATGTTCGTCACCTCAGACCAGTGTCACGTCCTTATGGTGACATGCTCAAAGGTGTCCCTCACAGCTGTTGCGAAGTGCTTAACAGTCATGTGCTGAGCAACAGTGGAACCTGTGCCTGCCATCTCGCTGACCTTGCACCCCAGGACCTCCCCTGGTTCCTCAGGCTTTTATTCTAGGCTGACAACCTAAAGCTGAAAATGGTAGATGAATGATCAGAACGGGGGCAAAACCCCTTTGCTGAGCCGGAAATCTACTGATGGGGTGAACAGCCTTACTAACACTGGGCTGGGGACTGAATCTGCTGAAAGTAGTTTTCCAGAATCTTAACAATGCCTTGCAAGGCTGAGAAATAGCAGCATGGTCAGCTTTGCTTCCTAAGCTCGGCACTCAGATGCATGTATGGAAGTCCCACCACCCTGAGCAGTGCCAGCTTCAAATCGCTGGATTTGGTCTCAGTGCTGCCTTCTCCCCGCTCCCCGCCGGAATACGAAGGCGCTCCTGTGAGTTCTCCTTTGAGCAGCTTCTGCCTGGTTTCCCTCAGTGGGATGCTCGTGCGTCACCTCTGAACTTGTGCTTCCAGGCTTGCAAACGTATTTTGCACACAAGGAAAACTACCTTTGCTCTTATTTCAACGTTCACGATTTCATGGTTCACGTCAGGCTTTGGCTAAGGGGTGAGGCTCGGTGGCCACGTTAATTAGCTTCACAGTGTAATTTACATCCAAAGTGTCCCTCAGAGCCTCTTCTGTGTGGAAGGTGACATGGCGGCTGCCACACTCATGAGATCCACTCACTCATGAGCTCACTCATGAGGGTAGGGTGGCTCATGAGCGAGGGTAGGTAACTGGGTGCGTGATCTGGAGGGGTTTGTCACCACACCAGGCTCTTCAGGCCCCTCCTGCTTTCTGGCCACCACGATGTGAGCAGCCTTCCTCCTCCACATGTCCTTCCATGTTGATGTCCTGCCACCAGCCCAGCTGACAATAGACAGAATCCTCTGAAGACCACAAACCTAACCCTAACCTGTCCTCCTTGAAGGTGAGGGTGTCGGGTATTCTGTCCCAGTGATGAGGGGGAAGGAACTAAGATACCAAGACGACCAGCTTAGCAGGCTAGGTTTGCTTTGCCTTCGAGTTTTAGAGGTTGTAGCCTGCGGTCAGGGGCCTCGCCTCTCTTTGGGCCATGGTGAGACAGCACATCACGGCAGAGCTCGTGATGAATAAAACCAGGAAGCAAAAATGAGAGGAATGAGAGATCCGGGCCATGGGCTGCCCTCCGGCTGCAACACCAATCACCTAAAGACTGCCCCAGGGGCGTCCTCCTAAAGGCTCCCCATCCCCACTGGTGCTGGTTCTGCCCGGCCAGGTGCACCTCAGCAGCCGGGGCAGGTGTTTCTTCCTTCTGTAGGCCTCGCCCATTCAGCATGTCCACTCCAGAATTCAGCTTTCCACAGGTGGACAGCGCGGCCCCGAGTGACGACGCACCACATGACCCTGAGCGCTTCTCGCCACTGAGTCCTGCCATCAACTCTTTAGGGTTTCCTGGGGTGAGGCTCCTCTCATCTCTGCCAGCATCTCCTGCGCCATTTGTGCCTCTCTGCCATCTGCCTCCCTTCGTTCTTCTCCGTCCTAGGCTCTGCCTCAGTAGTTCCTCTGAGCGGTGCTGGCTCGCAGCCCCGCCGCCAGGGCACTCCTGCCCCTGCAGCCCGCTGGCCTTCCCGGTACGTGTGTCCACTGGCCCCTGCGTGATGCGTGAGCACAGGGCGGGACGGCACTCTTGCGGTCAGTTCTACCCAGGAACTGGTACTGGGGACCAAAGGATCACGCAGTCGTTTCACAATGAGTTTTCCTAGTTAATTAATGGCTAGCTCCTAATGCCCATGTGGTGCTGGCCCAGTGACACCCCGAGAACAGTTGCCAGCTGAGAGCTGGAGGGCAGATGGTGCGCTGCCGATGCTCTTGGAGAAGCTTGTCATGCGGCTTTCCTGATGTGAACTCAGCTGTCTCGGTGTCAGAGGAGCTCAGGTCCTTCTGTCCCCGAGGTTCTCCTCGCAGGAGCTCTGTTCCTTACCTTGAACGTGGCTTCCTGGCCCCAGTGCTGCTGGTTCCTTAGCTGCTGACGCGGATCCTTCACCCCGCTGGCGCAGACTTTAGCTTCCACTCCTGGCCTTGAGGCCTTCCTGGTGTTGACCCTTGATAAGACTTGCAGGAGCCATCCTAGGCCTCTGGCTGGACCCGCGGAGGACACTGCATGGGATCTAGGCTCTGGGCTGGATTCCTTGGGTCTCTACGGAGTGGGAAGATTTTTTTTGGGGGGTGGTGGGGGGAACTGGGGTTCGAACTCATGACTTTGCACTTGCAAGGCAGGCATCTGTGCCATGGAGCTATCTCCCCGGCTCCCTGGCCCCAGGAAGATCTTATACACTGCCTGTGTTTGACTCTTTGGGTGAGTATCATAAAATCATCCCACCAACCACGCATCCTGTATTAAAACTCTACAGGAGGGTGCTGGGTGCTTAATTCACTGAAGAGATGAATTTCTTTTCTTTTTTTTTTTGGTAACACGGAGCGTGGAGGAAGAAACTGCTCAGCTCCTGGCAGATGGGAAGTGAAGACACAGGGAGGTTCCGGTCCCAGCCTCCCTGAGGACATGCTTCCTGGCTGCACTTTCTTCCTGTAAGCCCTGCCTTGTGGAGGCCTCATTCACTCACAGCACTGTGAGCTGAGGACAGAGCCTGCTGCACGTGGGGACATCCAAGAGTCCCGAGGTGGCCTCCGGGTTCCTGGAAAGAACAGCTCCACAGCGACTTGTGTTTCCGGAACAGGAGCTGGTGCAAGACCTGTTCGCTAAGGTAGGAGTAGTGTCACAGAGACCTAGGTAAAGGTGGCAGAACAGTTGGCACCCGTGGGAAACAAGCCCACAGTGCCCTGATATGAGCCCCAGAGTCGGAGGCTCTGCTGTGTGGTTTAGGATGAGTCTATGGAAAGACCTGCACTGGCGCCTGCCCTGAGTGGTGGCGCTGAGCATGCGGGGTCCGGGCTTGTGGGCGGAAGGTGGGAGGCTGCGTGAGGGGAAGCTTGGAAATATCTGGAATAGCCGTAGCCTGGTAGCGTGTGGAAAGGCCTCACCCACGGAAAAGGTAACCACCAGAGGGAGGAGCCAGCAGTAGCTATCCCACATGCAGAGGGGGTGGGACTTTTGATGTAGAGATCCACGCTCAAGTGTAGACACCAAGATGCATGCACTGGGTGGCCCTGAGTTGGCTCACATGGCATCCAGGAACCCCAGCTTCTCATCTGCGGAAGCAGAACAATAATTCCTTAGTTGTTTCTGTCTTAGAGGAGACATCTTAGTTGATGTTCTGTGAAACAGTACAGGGCCAGCTGTTAATGCGTTCTGCAAAACATTGATTTGCTATTTTCTTTCTTTCTTTTTTTTTTTTTTTTTTGTGGGACCCGGGTTTGAACTCATGACCTTGCACTTGCCAGGCAGGCACTTGTGCCCAGAGCTATTTCCCCAGCCCCTAAAACATTGATTTGCTATTGAAAGCAGCCTGGGGTAGTCTTGGGTGAGGTGGAGGAAGAGTAGTCCAGGGTCCACCGCGGTCTGGCTCTTAGGGACTGCAGGTGGCTTGCATTTTGAATTTCCATAGTTATTTTGTATATGACATTTTTCTTTCTACTGCATTCTCTCCTGTTTTTCCTGCTTCCTTTATTGCCCTCTCCAAAGAGCACTTCTGGAGTACAGTGGGAAGAGCAGCCACAGCATATGTAATAAAGGGGCGAACCCACTAGCATGTTCACTGCACCTGCAGGCTTTCTTTCAGGTTCCAGCCTGGTTTTGTCTGTGATGCTGACACTGCTGAGGCAGATGCGGTCTGCTCATTTCTAAAGGAGTCGTCATGCAAGCTGGCAGCGAGTGCTAGGCGAAACGAGAGGCAGAGCCTGTAATAAAAAGACCTATACAGAAAGGCCTCGTTATCTGGGCCATGGGACCCAGCATGGCGTCCCCAGAGCTGACAGAGGAAAGCTCCGCACAGGGCAGCAGGGCCACATGGACAGATCAGGGAGCTGCGACAGATTCCTTGAGGTCCGCTGCAGCGCTTGAATCTGAAGCCAGGGGCCTTGCGTTACGTTGGAAAGCCAAGGAGAGGAGTCTGGGACAGTGCTGAATTGCAGGTTTTATTGTATTTATTGTTTTGAGATGGAATCTTGCTGTGTACTTTACACCAGCCTTGAACCCAGCATGTAGCCCAGAATGTCTCCAAGCTCCCAGGGATCCTCCTGCCTCAGCCTCCTGAGTGCTGGGATTACAGGTGTGCACCACCACACTCCGCTTGGTTAAGTAGTTCTAATAACTGTGCAAAGCACAAGGTTGTGTCAAACCACCGTATTTATCCTAGAAAACAGTTGGCATTGATTTGATGGAGGAGAGGTGATACAGTGGCCCCGTCCCTCTCTCCTGTGGGGAGGACACAGGAAGCTTATGGTGCAGCAGGACAGTCACCCTCTGCTACCCAGCATCCCTGTGACTTGCTGGTGAGGAAGCCCTGGATGCATGCAGGGCTCCTTGGAGACCTGGCCCCTTTGTCTGCACGTTAGAGGTGATCTAGTTACATCACAGTGGCGCTTGCCTGCGTCTCCTGGGTCTTCAGCCCTAGGGTGGCAAGCCGAGGGTCAGGTTGGCCGATTGGCATTGTGGTGCCCAGCAATCCGCTGTGGGTGGCTACGGTGTGCACTGTGGGGTATCTTAGCAATGCACACTGTCCCTGATTTTCAAACATGCAGCAGGAGGAGACAAACAGCCCCCGTGTTAGCATGTATTAGGACTCACATTTCAAAATCAACTGGTTCAGAAGAAAAGGATGAAGCGATCCAGGCTGAAGCTTTTCAGAAGTGGAGCACAGATGTTGCCACGAAAGCTGCACCTTTCAGGAGGGCATTTACGGTTGCTGCTGCGGGTCGGGTCTGGGGGGCCTGGGGGGCCTGGGTTCCAGGCCACAGCAGCCTCAGTGCAAGTGCACAGGTGTGTTGTGGAAAGCCGTGTCTGCGTGGAGCCTGCGCAGTCCTCCCTCGAACCTCACACCCCCTCCTGGGCACCACGTCACCAACTGTGCTGCTTGTGCCACGTGGGTAGCTGCAGTGCTGCTGCTCTGGGAAATCTCCTAAGAAAGCCAAGTCCGCGCATCCTCAGGACAGAAGCAGCTTGTTTCCCTTGAGTATTTTCAGTCCACAGTTGCTTGCATTCCTAGAGGAGTCAGAAAATACAGACCACTCAGATGTGAAGAACCAGCTACGCATCGCCATACTGTGGGGCGTCCCCGAAGAAACAGCGCAGGGCCTCATGGAGGGTTTGAGCAGGCAGCTGCCTTCCCTGGCCCTGACACCTCTGGGATCCCACGGAGCACAGGTATCGCACCTGAGCCTGTCTGGCGCTGGAACAAGGTCATGAGAAGGAAGCAGTGCGGGGCCGGCCCCAGGCTGCCTCCTGGTGGCACTGTGGCTGGTCTCTAGGGTGCCAGCTCCTGGCATCTGGGCCGGAACAGGCAGCTACGCAATCGCATCGCTGGCTGCTGGCGCAGCTGAGGGCGTGGGTGCTGCTGGGCTGCAGAGCAGTCCACGTCCACGCCTCCGCCTCCGCCCCCAAGGTGCTGGGCTCTTCCTGCCTGCCTTGGCTGCCTGGACCTCCAGGGCCGGTGGCCTGAGGACCTCTTTGCTCTGGTGCTTTGCTCCTGCCGCCTGCTCTGCTGCCTCCGAGGGCGTGGTCTGCCAAGAGCCCGGTCAGCTACCGATCCTCTGCCCGCGAACCTTCTGTGGTACCCTCGGGCATCTCAAGGACATTTCCACCTCGGAGGAGTGGCTTGGCGACCCCTTTGTGGTTGATGCTCTCTATCGTCTCTCCTTGCTTCAAAATAAATATTTTATGCAGCCTGAAGCAGGGGTCATCGCCCAGCGGGTGTTCAGGGTGCCCAGGGCTGGGTGGGGTTGTGCGGTGAGCTGGGGTGCCCTGCAGGAAGAAGAGGACAGGGAAGCCGCGCTGCGCACCCAAGCTGCACACCACGCTGTCGCAGACCCACGCTGCTCGCAGTCACAAGGAGAGCTTCCGCGCTGCGCTGCTGCCCCAGGCTGCCTGGGGTTCCGAACCTCCTCATCCCGGTTCTGCCTCCTCCCTCCCCCACCCCAGTAGCCTCCTCAAGAGCTGGTGAAGCACAGGCTTTGAAGTAGGATGGTAAACATGTGACCGATGGAGAGGAGATGGGGGAGGCTGCAGTATGAAAGTCGTACTGTAGGAAACACTGCAGGGTCAGGGCCCAGAGTTTTTCAGGGTTTTTTCTCCTTGAGGGAAAACTTCCTTAAAGACAGTGGGCCTGGGCCTTTTCCTTGGGCACTGTGCTCACTCCTGAGAACCCCCAGCTTCCCACAGATATGCAAGGTTCCCCTTCTCTGGAGCCTCACTCTGTGTTTTGCAGTGTATACTATTAAGTTCTTCCTAGTAAATCTCTTTATGGCTCTTACTAATGTGTCCTCAATATATATATATTTTTTCTGAATGAAGTCAGTAAACCACTGTGGTTAGGGTGAGCTTAGGTTCTCCATCGCCGCTTTGGGGCCCATGGCCATCACCTGTGGTAGCTTTTGTGTCCTGGAGATACAGGGACATAAGGGAGAGGCTCATGTTGGCTCAGTTTCAGAGGACGGCGGCCATGGCCCGCTGTCAAGGCAGGAATGGCGTGGTGGAAGATGTGGTGGAGCCGAGCTGCTGAGCTCCTGGTGACCGGGGAGCAGTGCCGGGGAGGAGCGGCTGTGGGGCCCCCAGCCTTTTTGGCACTGTGAGTCGGATTTAAGGAAGACAACACTTTTACAGGGTGTGGGGGTGGTGGGTGGCTTTTGGATTGATTCAGAGGAGCCCATAGCTGAGCAAGGCAGACCAATCCGCCTGGCGCTTCTCAATGCAGTGGCCCTGGCTGTAGGGTTGTCAGAGTGGCACTGTTGCGGTCCCAGTAATAGAAGTGTTTGACAGCCGTAGAAGACAGCCCGGATTCTTGGGCAAAAATGCACAACCCCTCTTGTTGGAGACTTTAAAATACACAGGACTGGGGCCGGTGAGATGGCTCAGTGGTCTAAAGCGCTTGCTTAGGCAACTGCAGGGACCACAGTTCAATCTCCGGCACCGTGTGTTGCGCCAGGCCCACCCCCAGGGCAGGCTGAGCTGGCCATGAAAAATAATAAATAAGAACTAAGATGTGTTATGTACACATACTAACTCTCCATAAGGAATGTACTATATACTACAAATATGTACCAATAAAAACAAAAACAAAAAATAAAAATAAAATACACGGGATTCAGAAGGACCGTGGTCGGCTTTTTCTCTCCCTTACAGGGAAAGGTGGGTATTTTCAGATGTGTGGCCCTGTGTTCATTTCCTGTCTCCCTGCCTGATAGCCGTGGAAGTTTCCTGCTGTAAAGGGCGCAGCACAGTGAGGGGACTCGAGGCGGCAGTCAGTGGGAGTGAGGCAGGCGCCCTGTGGCTGCGCACTGCGGTGCTCCCAGGGAGGCCGAGCTGCATCCGGCGTACCAACGGTAGGCGATGGTGTGGAGTCCTCGCCTAAGCTGATGACCTATGGAGATTCTCCTGTGAAGTACCGTAATTTTGGTAATTAGGACGGAATGCTGTGATTCTTTTCTTGGCAAAACCTCTAAATGGCTGAGACACTCCCCCTCCTTTTTTTTTTTTTTTGGCAGGACCAGGGTTTGAACTCATGACCTTGCACTTGTGTGCCACGGAGCTATCTGCCTGGCCCCTGGCTGAGACCTTCTGACCTGGGAGGGAGAAAGAAACTTGTCATGTGACCATCACCCAGAGGGCGATTAATTAAGCCCAGTTAATCAGTCCAGTCACCCTGGAGTGGTTACAGGGACAGCTCCCTGTTGGAGCTGCTGCAGGGACAGAGCTATCTTCTTTTTTTTCCCTATCAGAACTGACAGTCGCCTGTGCCCCCAGGTGTGTGTTGTGCTCCGTGTCAGGGATCCATGGGATCCACTCCACAGCTGAATGTGAGCATGGTCCTGTGGGGCCTTCCCACACCCAGCCGGCCCCATCTGCCCCTTCTGTGGGGCCCAGAGGGAAGGCACTGCCAGTGCCAAGGGCTCCGTCCTACCCGGGTCCGGGTCCTTATTCTCATGCCCCACATCCTTGGCACACTCTTGTTTCAAACAGTGGGGGCCCCCTTGTTACAGGCTTGCATGAGGTGTGACAGAAAACTATGCCGAGTATTTAAATGAAACATTCACCTCAGGAAGAGCCAAAACCTGGCTCCTCATCCCTCATCTCACACACACGGACCCCAGACTTCTCGCCACGCTCTGGAGCACTCCTGCAAATCTCCTTTCCCGAGTGCCCTGTGTTGGCTGCCTGGATGTCCTCATTGGTTCAAAACATTCACCTTTCATGGTCATTTTGACTTTGAGGAAGAGCGAGAGCTATGTGGTGACAGCCAGTGAGGAGGGTTGGTGAAGACACAGGGTCAGATTTTCAAGAGCCATCCTGCCATCGGGTGGCCAGCGGCATTCACCGTAATTTTGTTCGTGCCTCATAAAGACACTCAGAAAAGAGTTCCAGAACTGCTTAGAAAAGACAGAGTGGGGTGAGTGTTGATGTGAGGGGGAGGGTTTTGATGAGGATCCACAGCGAGGTGTCTTTTACCGTAAAACGTCTGTATTGCAGTGAAGATCTGTCTGTCTGTCATCTGCTTGCTTAAACATTTAGTGTTTAATGTGATCCTCCTCCTGTTCGTCCCCTGCCCTCAGGGGCCTGGGAAAGCCCTGGCTGTCTTAGCGACCAGCTTTTCCAGGTGTACCAAGAACACGGAAGCTCCTCGGGCCTTGTTCCCTGGGCAGGGAGCGCTCGTAGCTGATTGGTCCGTTGGCCGCTGCCGACTCCAGAGCCTTGTGTGCGCCCAACACCTGTGTTGCCGAGAGCCACACCTGCCCCTCTGTGAACGCCAGGCAGGGTGCCCGGGAGCCGGCAGGAGGGCCAGCCCGCTGCCCAGGGGGCTCTGTCCTCTGCCTGTGTGTCCTGTCCTCAGTGCTGGTTAGAAACCACGCCTATCCCGTACGCAAAAGCCACAGGTGTGGATTACCGGTACACCAGAGCAAGCTGCGGCTGTGCGTTTCCACGTTCAGATTTCTCAGGATGCATTCGAGCTAGCTGATGTGAATCCTGGAGTGGTACCACTGTCCACACTTGGTCACCAAGCCCCGAAGTTGGGCTTACCTGCACATGTCCAATAGAATTCTATTAGGAAATGTGAGAGGTAGAACCAAGTTCGTTTCCTCGGGGTTATGTGGCCTTCTCTGGGGTTTCAGGTGGGCCAGCTTGTTGCCACAGGGGCCGTACCAGTCCCCAAGTGTGGGGGCCTCGCGATTTTATCCAGGGTCTCTGGTGGTTGCTTCATCTTTTCCTGTATTGGAAGCACACGCTCACGTACTTGTGCTGACCACCTGTAGCTAGCATTCTCGGGTGGACAGCAAGCAGAGCATCCGGGCTGTGGAGGCCCCGGACCCCAGGCCCTCTTGTCCACCAGCTTGGACATGTGCGCACATGGCCAGACACCATCATAGTCAGGAGAGGACACAGGATGGCCGGACAGGACTCCGCGCACGTGCCGTGGTCCACGTGCTGTGGTCCAGCGTGCCAGGCTAGGTGTGGTGAAGTCGTTTAGTAAAGCAGTGTTCACGAGGTGGTCTCCGGGTTACTCAGCTAGCGCGCCTGGCCCCAAATGCACACAGCGCATACCAGTGTGTGCTGGTTTTGAGGTTCTTGGGACCAAGGCCTCTGTCATGTGGATTCTGCCGTTCCGATTGTACCACATGAGTAAACAGGCTGGCCTAGCCGTAGGGACATTTCCAAGGGAGTGCCTCGGTCTGAGAAGTTTCTCGTCAAAGCCTCTCCTTTTTCAATTTTTATTTTTTTAAAGAAAATGCGAAATAGTTTTAAAAAATTAGAAACAATACAGAATTGGACTACACAAAATAATAGGAATTTGACAATGATTGTTGCATTGCATAATGTTGTCTTGAAATTATTTAGATTACCAGATATAAACATGTAAAGTTGGTTTAAAAAGTTAAAAGAAGTTAAAAAGGAAAAGAAAAATAAGCATTAGCAGCAGATCAGCAGAAATCAGCAGCACAATTATCCCAGCTAGGCTGGGGAGATAGCTCCATGGCACAAGTATCTGCCTGGCAAGTGCAAGGTCATGAGTTCGAACCTCGGTTCTGCCAAAAAAAAAAAAAAAAAATCGTATGATTTTATCAAAATAAATAAATAAATAAAGAAACAAACACAACAAACAAACAAACAAACAAATAAATAAAAAGGCCGGTGAGATGGTTCAGTGGTCTAAAGCGCCTGCTTAGGAAAGCTCAGGCAACTGCAGGGACTGCGGTTTGATCCCCGGCACCACATGCTGCGCCAGCCCCACCACCAAGGCAGGCTGGGCCAGCCACAAAATAAATAAATAAAGAAACAAACACAACAAGCAAGCAAACAAACAAACAAACAAATAAATAATTATCCCAGCTAGTGTGTGCGTATACCTAAATACATGTTTGTCTTTTCTTTCATGTTAAAGCTTTTCTGAACTCAGAGCCCAGCTAGAGCCTCTCACCCACCCTCGAGGGGCAGTGTCGGCACCTACAGGTCCCAGTTAGTAAGAGAAAAGAAAACAGAAGGTGAAACTGGGGGCATCCCAGCACCAGTCCACAGGCGGTGAAATGGTCCACAACGTCACACGTTCAACCACCTCACCTGAACACCTGTCACGCCCGTGCTCAGCGCTGTACCTGCATGCTCTAGTGCAAGTGGGGAGGGCCTGTAATCCCACCTGTGTGGGAGGCTGAGGCAGGGGGGTTGCCACTGGGAGCCCAGCCAGCGCAGTATCGTAACTCAATGTGGTCCTGTCTCAAAATTAAAAATGTAACATGCGACATCTCAGCAGGCCCTCATTGCACTGGCTGTCCTCAGGCCAAGGGGAGCTGCAGGAGTATCCTGATGGTAGAGGCCACCAGAACTACGGGGGGGGGGATGGGTAGGGTGGGGGGTGGGAGCTGTCCCTGGGAATTGACAGCAGGGATCTCGGCGGCTCTTCTTCTGGTGACACGCAGCCATGCCCATGGGTATGAGAAAGCCTGAGGATCTGCGCTTCCTGGAGGATTCCTGCCGAGGCTCTTGGTGACACCCGGGTTCTAGTCAGGAACACGGGCCGGGCTGCTGGGAGATTTCTTTAGAACCCGGTCCTCAATGAACCCCAATGTCATAGAATTTCAGCGGATGGCAACCTTAAACATCCGGCTGTGAACTTCAGTAGACTGCAAACACAAACTGAAAATGAAAAAACATGCGAAATAGTCAAAAGCAAAATTAAATCAAGGAGTGGTAGAGTAAGGCTTTTTCTTCTGGCGCGAAGGAGAGGCAGGTGAAGACAAAGAGACCCTTTATTATTACTGGACACTGGCGGGTGGCCAGAAGCAAAGCTGGGCACGGCAGGTGGAGACAGAGGTTGGAGCTTTTATGGGTTTGGGCCAGGGTCGGAGTTCGCAGAGATGCAACCGGCGCTGACTGGTGAAGGTGGGCGCGCGAAAATCAAGAGGACTGATGTTCCTGGTTAACCCGGGGAGAGGGAGCGGAAGTCAGTCTAGGAGCGCGGGTCCCGTTGGTGCTGGGATCCTGGTGTGACTGGCTGCCACGTGGAGCCAGGGGGCTGCTGCGTGGGCGCAGACCCGTCAGTAGTCCCTAAAGCAAGACCTTAAGTCAGCAAGGGCCTGACCTAGCTTTGCCCCTCAGCAGCTCCCCAGACGGCCTTTCCACAGCGTGATGGCCCCCAGGCCGTCCAAATTACAGTGAGTGCTTCAACCAAAAAGCATTATTGGCGAATCCACATTGCCACGAAGCCCCTCGAGGTCCGCCCCTTCCCTTCAAGCCCTCCCACCCCATCGTTCCTGCTGCTTTCTGCAGCAGCTCTGGGGTCCCCCTTGCGGGTGTCTGTAGTTGTCCTGCTCTGGCTGTCTTGAGGTCCCAAATGTGCTGAGTGATTGATCGTTGTATCAGGAATTGAACTCAGGACCTTGGCTTGCCAGCCGGGCACCATGCCACCGAGCTAGCCGCCCCCCCGGCAGCGAATAGCTTTAGAACGTTTCCCTTTGATGGCTTTGGAGAAGAGCCCGGTGTGGAAAGGTGCAGGCCCAGTGCATGAGGTGGGTCACCTTTTCACTTGGCAGGAGTTGTAAACGCTTTGCCCCAGTGCAGGACGTCAGGGCGGCCGTGAAGCGGTGCCAAGGGAAGAGGGCTGACCGAGCTGCTTCAGGAAGGGGCTCATTCCGCGAGGCGGCGTAGGGCGCAGCGAGCCGCCCGAGCACAGGCCGGGTCTGTCCACCCTTGGGTCTAAGACGTGCACAGCTTCCTCGCACCGCAGCTTACCGCCAAGCGCTGTAATGAGTCCGCTAGCCGAAGGCGAGCAGGCTTCTGATAGGACGGCCTCGCTGTGACGTCAGCCTGAAGGAGGCGGGGCGCCGACAGCCTCCTGGGGAGGCTCGGGGTCCCCGTGAGCCCTCGCGGAGGCCGCTGTCATTCTGTGCAGTGTGCTTCTGGTCCTCGCCTTAATGAACGGGAATTCTCCCTGCCCTTTTGCGTGTCTTGCCCAGTCCTTTGTTCAGGACACCAAGGACCTGGGAGGCATCCCGTGAGCCTCAGAATCCCCTCGCACGACGAGAAAACGTGTTCCAAACCCTGGGCCGGGCTCGGGGTGCGCAGCAGGGTCTCTTCCTGTAACGCAAACGCACACCTTGCGCGTTGGTTTCATTTCGTGCGAGCGGCAGGTGTGGGTCTTGATCGGGGGTTTGGTAGAGGCCCACGCTCGGCCAGAGCCGGGTCCCCCCAACGCCAGAGGCTGGGCTCCGGCAGCACCAAGGGAGAGGCCAGTCCCAGGCCCACGAGTCGCCAGGCTGCTTTGGAACCGTTCTCGGCCAGGGTCAGGGCGAGCCAGGTCGCCATTACTGCTTGAGTGATGCTCAGGGACCCCTAGCAGTTCTCTACTTCAGGAAGGAGCAAAGCAAATGGCAGAAAAAAAGTCTGATTGGCCTTCCGCTGGCTGCACTGGGTTTCCAGAGTGTGCGCCCCTGAATAGAGCTTAAACCCCAGCGTGGCAGCGTGGCAGCGTGGGGCGGGAGCCGCCACGGGGTGGCAGCTGCAGGTGTCGGGGCTCCCGCGCGCCTGTCGATGGGCAGCTCATACCTCCCACTGCAGTCTGTCCTCCAGAGGGGCCAGAAAGAGATGAACACACCTACGGTGGAAGCGTGGCCTGAAATCCTCCACTCTCTTGGGAGCAGGTCCCCTAGGATGGTGGCACACCTCCCAGACCCAGTCTCTGAAAGTTCCTCCCCCACTCCCAGCTCTACCCTCTGTCGCCTGTCCTATTTCTCAGGCCCACAGGCCGGTGGGACGGCTCCTTCCTGCCCACCTTCCGCTGCAAAGTTCGCCACCCTCAGACCCTGCTGCAACGCTGTCTCTTCCTGGGGTGCCTTCCTACCGCTGCGCCCCACCACGTACATTCTATCTCCTTCCCCAGACCACCAGTCTCTGAGATGCGCTGTGATGTTCAGCTCACCACTCAGCGTTCCATGGACACTAACCAGTTTCTTTTTTGACTGATGGAGGCTGTGTGAAAAGGGTTTGGTGAAGTGTGACACCTGGCCTGGGCATGCGTGTCACAAGTCTGACCTCTGAAGTTGATTAATCGCTGACGGCCAGCTCAGCCACAAGGGCTGACGATGTCCCCCAAGGCCTTATATTCTTCAAAGTCTGCGATCCCATAGTTTGTTGTCAGTAACTGAAGCCAGGTTCTTTGATGCTGTCAGAAACAAAGCTTCAAGTTAGCTCAAAGATTTGTTTTTTGCTCGAAGATCTTAATTGCTTTATTTATGGTCTTGTAGTCTGACATCTCTTCATTCCATACAATAAAACACATTTTCCAATGAGCAGAACAGAGGAGGGTGGCTGTAGATCCAAAAAGCAAAAAGGGCTGAAGAAAGCAGAGGCAGAAAACCAAAAGCAGGTTGGCGATTTCAAGGTTACTTTCTGGATCTGTGCCTGCTTGCATGCATGTGTACATGCTTGCATGTATGTGTATTTGCATGTGTGTATATATGTGTATATGTGTGTGTGTAAGCAGGAGAACCTTGTTACTTTATTACCATGCCAATTGGAGCTCGCCTGTTTGGGAAGTTTGGTTGTTATCACCCCAGCACTGATTTCTGGAAAGGTCAGATAAACAGCTTAGTTTCCGACTGGTGATGTGGAACGTTAGCATGAACGATCCCGTGTTGATGTTTGAGCCTAATCTCTTGGAGCCTTGTTTGGGAGCTTGGTTTAAAACAATGGCCTGGTGTAATTTTCATCTCACAGCACCCTGCTTCTGGACTTTTCTCAGATACTGAGCAGACTCACCATCAAAGGTAACCCATTCTCCTAAAACACTTTGGCAACCAGACCAGATCTCTGAGAGGAAACCCTTTCTGGGGTGGCTGAGGATTGGAAACCTTATCTTTGCATAATTTAAATCTGAGGGTTGAGAATAAAAGCCACCATGTCGTGTCATCTCTGCTTGCTTATTTTTAATAAGAAAGAAGATTGCCTACGAAGATCCCGCTGTAGACCAGTCAGTCAGTTAACTGGAAATCTCTGAAAACTAATGGCCAATCTGGGCACAGAGCCGTCCTCTCTGGACTGCTCAGCAAACAGTATGCATCAGGCCGAAGTTCACTACCAAGGCAGGCTCACCATGCCCACCCTGCTGTGCTCCCCAGCCCCATGTCGTGAACAGCACCCCTGTTCAGTCAGCTCCCTGCCCTGAAAGACCACAGACCACCACCTAACTTTATCCCGTGGCCCCTCTAAGACGCTGGTGGCTGGGATTCTGCCTGCGGTAGCAGAACCAGGATTCTTTATGATAGTTCTTGTTAAAGCCAGGGTCATGGAGAGGGGAAGATTGCCTGCTGGACACGCAGGGTCAGAAGCTCTGGCTTCTGCTGTGGTTGCCGTGACCTCAGGCAATTCTCAGGCGCTCTTAGTTTGGTCAAGGGCTAGTAGAGAGGTCAGGATAAATCACCTTCTCTCCCCCGCTGTCTGTGTTGGCCACTCTTGTTTCTTGACATATTTTTCTGGAAGGCAAAAGTAGTGGCCAGTACAGCCGGAAAAAAGGTGGCCTATCAGCTGTTAGTGGCTTTGTTATTGATTGGAAAGAACCTCATGCTCTTCACACTTCACACACTTAAGTGACATTTTGAGATAAAGGAGTGAAGCAGGAGCTGCAGACGTGTGGCAGGCTTCGCTCCCAGTGCACCTTTACGCAGCAGTAGGTCGGGAGGGCAGAGCTCTGAGGCTCGGGTTGGTGCCAGTACTGTAGGAGCAGGTTGCTCCTGGAGGATGAGGTCATCCCCCTTGGTCCTGTGATGCCTTCTGCCTGCCGCAGGGACCCTGGATCACTCCTCTAAGCTACTCTGCCTGCAGTCTTACAGCCACAAGGACTGGACTGCAAAGATCTTCCCACATGTTACCCACTTAACAGCTTTCTAAATTCTTTCAGATGAGTCTTCCCACCATACAATCATCTGCCTTCCAAAGTGGAAGACTAACTTGTTTTCTACAAGTGTGGCGATGCAGTGTTGGGTAAGGCCCAGGAGACCGTGCTTGGGTTACAGCAGTAGAGCATCCCCGGCGTGAGCTGAAATGACGCTGCGTGTAAGTCCCAGCAGAGGGACTCGTGAGTGTTCGGTATACCTGACTTCACACAGCTAGTTCTAATTCTTACAGAAAGGGCATTTGGGAACTCTCTGGTCCCTGGGACACCGTCCCCTCCCCCTACATTTTATACGAAGGGAGGAAGAGAGGTGTAACTTGGCTCATGGCTTAGGGAGATTCCATCCATGGTGAAAATGTGTGGTGTCCAGGAAGTGGAGGCAAGGGCCGAGCCAGGGAGGGACAGGCACACAGCGCTCCGAGCCGCCCTTCCGGGAGCCATGGCTTCCAACCAGGGCCACCTGCTTAGCACCCTGAGCACATCTAGCTCTGAGCTTATCAGTGGCTGAATCCATGGGTGAGTGCAGCAGCCCCAAGATCCAAGTGTCTTCCTGAAACCCCACTTCTGAACACAGATTTTGGGTGGACTGGTTACATCGAAAATGTAACAGAAATGAATGCAAAATGTATTGCAAGTTTAAGTAATGGTGATTGTGGCTCTCTTTGTTGGAGATTTATGTTTCTTCTTTGTGCTTTTCTACATTTTGCAGATTTTCAGTCTCAATGTTGTAGGCCTCTGAATTAGATAGAAATATTATAGGCAGACAGACAGGGCCAGGCCCTCAAGAAGACAAGGAGAGCCGGGCGTGGTGGCGCACGCCTGTAATCCCAGCACTTGGGAGGCTGAAGCAGGAGGATCAGTGCGAGAGTGCGAGTTCGAGACCAGCATGGGCTACAAAAGTGTGCTCAAGGCCAACCTGAATTGCATAGCAAGACCCTGTCTCAGAAAAAAAAAAAAAAAGACAAGGAAGATAAGATGATTTCGCAACTTTGGAAGAGACAAACGCTCCCTGCTGTGGGCTGGGCCTGAGACAAGAGAGTAAACAAACACAGCCGCGTACTTTCCTAGGGATGGGCATCAGGGACTGATATGCTAAATAGGTATCAATCACCTTGAGAGAGCCCAAGTGAGTTTCTAACCCAACCCCCAATAGGAAGGGACCCTGTTCCCGTATTTGTGCCTGCTTGCTGTGTGACTCGCTTCTCCATTTGATTCTGATTTCATCAATTTCACCTGAGCAAAGGTGCTTGTAACCTCAGTGGTTGACCATAGTTCTGTCCCAGCTCTTGCCCACCTAAGCGAGTTCCCATGTTCTTCCTAACCTTAGACCCACCTCACTGCATGGTTTTACCCTATGAAAGTCCTTAGAAGAGACAGCTTCCTAGGGACCCGCTTGGGGCCCACCTCCTGTCCCTCTCTTGGACAGAAGCTTTCTTTCCCCCAATAAATATATTCTCATAACCTCCATTTTATTCCTAAAATTCATTCTTTGGTTTTAGAGAACAAACTCGTCCCAGGTACCTTTCAGGTTGGGAGTTTCATTTTTTCCTCTGCTATCCTTTGGAGGGCCCTGTATCAGTAACAACCTATGACTTCTATAGTAAGAAATGGGCCAAGATGCTGACATAGCAAGTGCCCGGCCTGGAAGCCGAGAGGCCGAGAGGGGCTACTTCCCACCTACATGCAGTGAGGCCCTGGGAGTGGAGACCCAAGGGGTCCCCAAGTCTCAGCCTTGGCTACAAGGGCAGAGCAGTCTCCTGTGAGGGTGATCAGAAGATAGAGCGAGATTTTAAATTAAGAAAAGAAAACTAATACAGTGGAAGACCCTGGGCAGGGACAATGGGCTACGTGTGCTTGAGCAAGGGGGAGTGTTCTCAGTAGCTTGAGCTAGGGACTAGTGGCAGTGTTTCTTTTACTGTTATACATCTTTTAATTTACTCAATCATGTTTTGTGATCAATACTCATTGATCATAACTTTTTGGTGATGTCTGGCAGGTTAAAACATGATGGTGTGGGCTAGTGAGATAGCTCAGCGGACTAAAGCGCATGCTGAGGCAAGCACAGGAATCATGGTTCCAACCCCAGCACCACATGCCACGTGAACCCCACCCTTGGGGCTGACTGCACCCACCAGGGCCCGGGTGTGGTGGTGTATGCCTGTAATCCCAGCTCTGGGGAGGCTGAAAAGAGGAGGATCACTGGGAGCTTGAGCTGTGTAGTGAGACCCGCAACAACCAAATACATTAAACAAAATAAAACATGATGCTATGTCCTCACCCACCTTACTCAACTAATCTGTTGCCCTGTAGCATCCGGCTCTTCCCCAAAGTCGGAGTGGCAGTCGGAGGGCAGTTTTTGTTCGTCCTTCTGAGGCGGGGTGTCACTATGCCTTGAGCTCATAGCAAGTCTCCGGCATCAAACTCCTGGGTTTGGGGATCTCAGGCATGAGCCACCACAGCCAGCCCTGAAGGTCAGCATTTGAATCAACTGAGGGCACCAGGGCGGCCAGGCCAGTGTGATCACAGATCCTTAGGGAGGGGACTTCTGCACCTGTGGCAGAGGGTGACAAGAATGACAGGATGATTGTGTTTGACATGAAGGGACTCATAACTGTGTTTTACTATAGTACATTAAAAATTACACAGGATAGCTTGGGTGATTGTACTGCTGATTTCTACTGGCCTATTGAAAAGAACAGTTAGTGCCTAATTTTTTTTTCTTTTTTAAAATTTATTTTATTTATTTATTTGTTTGTTTCTTTATTTATTTATTTTGGGGCTGGCTCAGCCTGCCCTGGTGGTGGGGCTGGTGCCAGGGATCGAACCGCAGTCCCTGCAGTTGCCTGAGCTTTCCTAAGAAGGCGCTTTAGACCACTGAACCATGTTGCCGGCCCCTCTTTTTTCTTTTAAATTTTTTCTTTTAACTGATTTTGCATGCTTATACCTGGTCATCTGAAGAATTAATTTAATTATAATAGTATGCAGTATAATAACGATTGTTGAGTTTCTTTTTGTTTAGTGAAATTCTATATCACTTCTAATTTTTTTTACTATGTTTTATTCTTTTTTTTTTAAAGAATGATTAAAATTTGTTTTAAAATTTATTTATTTATTTATTTGGTACAGGGTCTCCCTATGCAGCTTGGACTTGTAGTGCTGCTCCTGTCTCAGCCTCCTCAGTGCTGGGACTGCAAGGTTATGCCACCAGGCCTGATTTCAGTGGCTGGCTTATTCAGGGGCTGGCACTATGGTACTGATGCAGGAAGAAAAAAAACTGACCTGGGGTGGGTGACCTCCAATAGGGAACCTCCAAATGATATAGGGAAAACCGATCCCCAACCTGAAAAGTACCTGGGATGAGTTTGTGTTCTCTGAAACTGAAGAATGAATTTTAGGAACAAACAGAGGTAATGAACAGAACATATTTATTTATTTATTATTATTATTATTTTTTAAAATTTTACTTTATTTTATTTAAACCTCATTTGTCTGTTTGTGTTATGGCTGGCTCAGCCTGCCCCGGGCGTGGGGCTGGCGCAGCATGTGGTGCTGGGGATCGAACCATGGTCTCTGTGGCTGCCTAAGCTTGCCTAAGCAGGCGCTTTAGACCGCTGAGCCATCTTGCTGGCCTATATTTATTGAAGGAAAGAAAGCTCCAGTTCAAGAGAGAGACAGGAGGGGGGTCTTGAGTGGGTGTCCCCAGGAAAGTCACGGAGCAAGCGGGCAAGAACACCACCTATAGAGCTTGGGCTCGTGACTCTTTCCAGGGTCTTTCAAGGTGGTTGATACCTACTTAGAGTGTCAATCCCTGATGCCCATCCCTAGGGAAGTATGTAGCTGTATTTATTTACTCTTGTCGTGAGACCTGGCACACGGCGGAGGAGTGTCTGTCTCTAGTTGGAAAGTCCCCTTGTCTTCCATGTCATCCTTGAGGGCCTGGCCCTGTCTGACTGCCTATAATATTTCTATCTAATTCAGTTTCCTACGATGGTATCAGGGATCGAACTGAGGTCCTCGTGTTTGCTGTGCAGGCACTTAGACCGTAGAGCTATCTCCCCAGCCTAAAAAATTTTAAAATATTCACTATATTTTTAAATTTCACCTTTAATGTCAAGGGTCCCAAGACAGGGTGGGCCGTCAACTCCTGTGTAAATGTAGGGGTGTGCCGACTTTGTGGGCTCCTGGAGGCTGCCCCAGGGGCTCGCGCCCAGCTGTGCCTGGGGTCAGGCTGGACCATGCTGTTTGAAGCAGACTGTTTTCTGAATTTTTGTTACTGTGCCGCCGTTTCTTTACTTCTTCTCCCTTTGTCTCCTGACTCTGTTTTCACATTTATCTCGGGCCTCCCTCAGCTCCTGGGGCAGCTCGGCCTTGGGGAGACTTACGCGTTCTCACCATTGCCAAGCCCCTGGCCAGGCGTCCAACCCCACAGGGACCCCTCTGCAGGGTGCCCCGGCCCCCAGCGCACTGTGCTGTCCCCACTAACCCGCCCCAGCCTTCCCAGCGGCCCTAGGACTCCCCCTCTGTCCCTGAGAGAAGGACGTTTTGCCTCTTGAGTGCCCTGCATTTCTGCCTAAATCTCCTGACGGGTTTGCTCAAGCTCTGCTTGTGACAGGATGTTAAGATTTCTGGGGACGATAGATGTTAGAAAGCCAAGGTTCTGAGTGAAGCTCATAAGCTTTAAGAAATATGTTTATAATTACTAAAGTAAATGGCACTGGAGTGGAGGTTTGCAAGCGCATCTGGTGGCCTTGGTGTAAGGGCTGTGCAAACTGTGTCATATTTTTTGCAAGGAATCCTCGGCAGGATGATTCGATGCCCTACTTCTCATACAGCAAAGTGAAACGTGGACAGATTGGAGGTTCCTCAAGTTCCATCAGCGAGGGAGGAGCTGAAAATACTTCTCGGGCTAGGACGTGCGTCATCCAAGTCAGACGCTCGCATTTCACGTGGGTCGCGCGGCTGCGAAGCAGAGAAACCGCTTGTGACATGAGCCAAGCGGCCCCTTGGCCCTGGGGCTCCTGCGTGATGCCTGCGCCTTGGTCACTGCATAGTAGGTCAGGTGCTTCACTCTCTTAATTGAGATGCATGGGCGTCTTCCACCGCTGATCATGTGAGTGTTACCTGGGAGGTTTTGAGTTTGTTCTGCTGTTCAAATGCATGTGCTTGAAACTGCACAATGGAAAACACAGAGAGGGGGGCCGGTGAGATAGTTCAGTGGTCTAAAGCGCCTGTTTAGGAAAGCTTATGCAACTGCAGGAACCACAGTTCGATCCCTGGCACCACATGCTGCGTCAGCCCCACCGCCAGGGCAGGCTGAGCAGGCAATAAATGAATAAATGAATAAATAAATGAATGTTAAAAAAAAAAAAGAAAAACACTGAGAACATCGTTCTCTTGAGAGGCAGAGGGACCTCGGCTCTTGAAAGAAGAGCTTCCGGCACTCCTTCTCCAGTGGGCTGGTGGCCCTAGACCCTACTTACCATGGTTGTGTCATTTCCTATTCAGGCCATTTACAGGCGTCAGCCACTGAGTCCTCAAAATAATGGAACATGACTTCACTTTTTTTTTTTGTCTTTTTCAGACAGGGTCTCGCTATGCAGTTCTGACTGGCCTTGAGCTCACTTTTGTAGCCCAGGCTGGTCTCCAACTCACACTGATCCTCCTGCCTCAGCCTCCCAAGTGCTGGGATTATAGGTGTGCACCACCATGCCCATCTCATGAATTTATTATTATTCATCCCGATTTAGAAGTAAGACTGAGCCACAGGCAGGTAATCACCAGCCAAGGGGCGCATCCAGCGGCGGGGCCTGGGCGGTGAGCTGCCCCCGGGCCTCCCAGGTTCTCCTGAGGTAGCACAGTGGTGGGGGATCGATTTCTACAAAGTGTGGTGGGGGCTCGAATTCTACAAAGTGTATACTCCTGCCTCAGTTACTTTCCTCCTTGCCCTGATGCTCGAAGTTGGAGAAGTTTCTTTCACCAGATAGCTTGCAGGGGTTTCAGTCCACAGCTGCCCGGCTGCAAGGCAGCGTGGCATGGCAGAGGGCATCATGGGAGGCAGAGGGCATCATGGTAGGGGGAGGGCGCCTTGGGAAGTGGAATGCAGCTGGCAGCAGTGCCACCAGCGCCAGCAGCAGCAGCCCCCTCCCCGCCTTCCTTCTCCCCCTTCGTCAGCCCTCTGAGTTGTGGGCCACGGATTGGTGCTTCCGCACTCCGAGTGGGGCCTCCATTATCTGTCCTCTTAATCTCAACATCACATTCTGAGGTCCAGCCACCCTCGAAACTCCCCACCTAGGGGTGTGTGAGGCCTTGGGGGACATCTACCTACCAGTGGTAACAACTCTTAAGGTCAAAGAGAACAGATGAGAAACAAGAGCCGGCCTATTGCTAAGGCAGTAAAGGGCGAGAGGACGTTGGGGTCTGAAGACCAGCGGGGCAGGAGACAGGATGAGCTGATCGGCTTTCAGAGCAGGCATTCAGTGGCAGGAGCAGGCGGGCTCTCCTGAGACTAGAGAAGGCGGCCAGGGGCTGGCTTTGTGGACTGACAAATAGTAGGTGTGGGAGCCCTGGAGTTCCTTTTCCAGTCTTGGGAGACCCTGGGCTTGATGGTCTGTGGAGTCGTGCAGAGGAGCTGGGGGCAGATCTCCAGCTGCGCTCGGAGAGCCCTCGGTGAGCGCGTGCGCGGCCGGACGGTGACCCTGGGCGGCGAAGGCCTCGAGCTCAGAGTTTACTGTTTCAGTTTTGATTATTTTATTCATTTAAAAATTTATTCTATTAGCACAAGCTGTCAGATCGTTTCATCAATGTTGTATTGGTCTGCACGATTTTCTGTGGCTGGTGGTCAGCGTAGGTTCTTAGAAGTTTCTCCGTGTGGGGCAGATTCTTTTGAGTTTTGTCCACCTTCCTGTCCTCAGTGAGGACGATTCCTTCATCGTTGCTTTGCTGTGATTTTACTTTTTCCTTCCCAGTTCTTTCATGTCTTTTTCCCCTCCTGTACTTTCTTTTTATTGATTGATTGAGCGATATTGGTACCAGGGATCGAGCTCAGGACCTTGCACTTGCCATGCAGGTGCTTCTCCCACTGAGCTATGCCCCTGGCCCTCCTCCTGCACTGCATTGGCCGTGGTAAGGAGAAGCCAAGTTGCTCCTTGAGCACTTTTTCCTCAGCCACACGAGCCACTTTGAGGTTGACTCCCAAGCCATGCCAGAACATGAACACGATTTGCCACATCCTTTGCCACTTTAAAGGAGGGATGGCCTTTTCTCAGAGTTTCGAGTTCTCCCATTTGTTGCTCCCATCTAAGCTTCACCAGAATGCTCTCCGGCATTCATATTCTGACCTCTGTCCTACTTGTGACCATTTGTGCACTTTCTAAGGTGACCGCGATCTTCTCCACAGCCCTTCTGTTTTCTTTTTGAAGCCTCACCAGAGTCATCACCCGTTTCCTATTTCTGCAGGCAGCCTCTTCAGTGCAGCGTAGCCATTTGCTAGGACAGCTGCCTCGATGGCCTTCTGATCGCAGTACGTCACCCAGCTTCGACGTCTTACGTCTGCAAGAGCACCCCTCACTCCAAAGTTAAGCTCGGTTGACTTATGTGGCAGTCATAACACGCTGCAGATCAAGCGAGTTGAATGATAGAAATAACTTTTTCGTAGTTCTGGAAGCTTGGAGTCTCACATGAAGGTCAAGGAGGGTCGGTTTCCGGTGTAGGCTCTCGTTCTGGGTTGTAGGTGCTTGCTTCCTGTTGTGCCCTCAAACAGCCTGGCCTTTCTGGGAGGGAGAGAAGAGAGAGATGGTGGAGGGAGAGGTAGCAGTAGGGACAGAGAGCAAGAAGAGGGAGAGGAGAGAGGTGCTAGGCATAGACATAGACATAGAGGTAGTGAAGAGTTAGAGGTAGAGATGGAGACAGAGATAGAGAGGGGCAGAAAGAGAGGAGAGACACTGGAACTTAAGGACCAGCATAGAGGTGACACCATAATTCTGGTTTACAACCTGCCCCAAGGTCTTGCATGTGGAAGTCGCTGGCGGAAGGCATCTGGATCTTGGGGGAGCTCCATTTTCAGTGGATTCACCCAAATGAGTTCATTGTGGTAGACCCATCTGGATGACGTGGGCCATGAGGTTGTGCCTTGGAGGTGGCGTCCCCCTCCTGGCTCCACCCTTCTCTGTCTGCTTTCTGCTGCCACGAGTTGAACGTGTCCTGCCACGTCTTAGTGCTGGGCTGCTTCTGCTGTGGAGCCAGTGAGCCATGGGCCACACCCCCTAAAGCCGGGAGCCAGAAGAGACTTCTCTTCCTTAAAGCTGGGGGTGTCAGGTACTTTCTCCCAGAGATGGGTGAATGACAGATATATCTGCTAGGGGCTGAGTCGCTTGAGAGCTCGCCACATTGCTGCCTTCAGAGGACAAAGGGGCAGGAACCCCCAGCTCGGTGGTGGGGGCCTTCCAGGAGAGCAATCGATAACACACCTGTCCTGAGCTTACATATGCTAATGTGGGACAGAGCTTTGGGCGGGGGACTCTGGGGATTCCTTAATGGAAGAAACATTAAGAAACAGGGGCAGAAAGGAAGCGTGAAGTAATTTGGGAGAAGAGACATGCACCACTGGGAAAACGCAAAGGTAGACCAGAGCAAAAGCCATCCCTCTGGCTGGCCTAGCCGTGACCCCGGTGGTTTCTCAACCGAGCGCACCTGTGTCTCTCCCCACACCTTGACAGCCATCTGGGAGGAGCGTGACAGGTTCCCTGTGTTGTCACTTCTTGGGGGACAAACCACAAGGACTGAGGTTTAAATGCTCACCTTCTCAGAAGAACACAAGCGTGTCCGACACAGACACCAAAGCACAGGAGTAGGTGTATACGAGAGCACCCCGAGATTAAGGTTGCACAAATAGCAGAAAACACGAAGATCAGAAGGATTGTCTAAAGGAACTGAGGTGGTTACTTTTGGACTTCAATTATAAGAGAGGAAAACCTATGTAACACCCATATATTTGTGCATGCACATTCGTGTGTGTGTGTGTGTGTGTGTGTGTGTGTGTTATTGTGCACACTCACATGAGATTGTGGCCCTCAGACAAGCAGCCTTCTTTTTTATTCTGCTGGGGGATTACGCCCAGGGCATTCTCACTCACTTACGTTACCCCATTCCTTTCCATAAACATGTTTTCTCAAAAAAGTGAGGCTTTGCTACGTCATTCTGTCGCTTGGGCTGTGTCTGAGCTTGCGGTCCCCCTGCCTCAGCCTTGCAGAGTCTGCACTCCCAGGGTACGTCGCCAGCGTGGCCATCATCTAGGTCCTTACCGACCGCTCTCCCGTGTCACCTCCCACGTTACTGCCTCCCAGCTAGCGGTGGATGGTGGCGGCGTCACAAGGACCGAGGGCTTCACCTTGACTTTCTAATTGCTTCCCCACGGAACTGTCCTTCACATTAATGGAAATACCTAGTCCTCAGAGGCTAAGGTTTGTGGAGAAGGACAGCGGTGCACACTGGGCCGTCTGTGTGGAGTTGGTAGCTGACTCTTTCTTGTCCACGTTTTCTGTAATCTGTTGCATCAGCCAAGTCCGCTGGACGTCACGTGGCCCGGGTGGCCTGCACATCAAGGACTCCTTGACACTTCTCTCTTTGGACTCCAGCACGGCGTGGTGCCTTGGTGGCCACAGCCATACCTGTGGCTATGGGCATACAACTCTCACCCATTTTTTTTCTGAAACAGAGCCAGGTCAATGTGTGACTGACTGCTTGCCTTTCCGGTCCCTCGCTACATGCAGTTTTTCATTCCTGTTATTTCAGCACCAAGTAGAAAAGGAGGTCCAGGGGACTAGGATGAGGGAGGGTAGGGTGCTAGGCAGAGCATGGAGGAGGGGGGGGGGAAGAGAGGAGAAGAGGAGGGGAAAGAGGAGGAAGGGAGGAGGAGAAGGGGATGGGGAAGGGGAGGAGGAGGGTAAAGGAGGGGGCTTGAGTGAGCTCAGAGCCAGAGAGCAGAGGAAAAGGGCCAGGAGGAGCAGGGCCGGGCCCAGGAGATGGGTTCAGGGCGATGCAGTGAGGCAGGACTTGGGGCAACACTAAGTCTCGGAAGATGGAGAGGAGTGGAGGGTCTGCGCAGCGGCGGCGCACGCTGAGAACTGTGACCGTGAGGGTCTGGGGAAGAGCGCCGACCGCTAGAGCGCGGCACGAGGTGAGCCATGTGTTAAACTTTGAGTTGGGACCCCTCCTTTGAGGGCTCCCCTCCTCCCTCTCCCCCTCCTTCTCCCTGCCCCCCCCCCACCTCCCCTGTACTGGAGGTTGAGCTCAGGGCCCTCACTCGGAGCCACATTCCCAGCCCACTTCTAGCTTTATTCTCAGGTGGGGTCTCCTTTCGTTGTCCAGGCTGGGTCTGACCTTGCAGTCCCTGTTTGCCTGTGGCATGGCCAGGTCCTTCGGGGTCTGCACCGACCCCGCTTACCTTGGTCACTGGATCCACGCCTTCCCAGAAGGCCACCCATCTTGGCCCCTGCGGTGCCGTCTAACTGCACTGTTGCCAAAGATCAGTCCTGGTTAGGACACTCTTAGAGCAAAGCTCTGGTTTGGTAGATGAGCTGCACCAGAATTTACATATGCTAAAGAAATTCAGACATCTTCATGTAATGCTTAAAACACACTCTGGGAAGATGCCCTGGTGTTGTAGATAGCTGAATTAGACAGGAAATATTATAGGCAGTCAGACAAGGCCAGGCCCTCAAGGACGAAATGGAAGACAAGGAGACTTTCCAACTAGAGACAGACACTCCTCCGACGTGGGCCAGATCTTAAGACAAGAGTAAACAGAAGTAACTACATACTTCCCTAGGGATGGGCATCAGGGTAGGTATTAATCACCTTGAAAGACCCTGGAAAGCACGAGCCCAAGCTCAATAGGTGGTGTTCTTCATGGCTTGCTATGTGACTTGCTTTCCCATTGGATCCCAATCTTAATCAATATTACCTGAGCAATGGTGCTTGTGATCTCATTGGTTGACCATAGTCTTTGTCCCACCTCATACCCACCTAAGCGAGTTCCCACATGTTCTCCTCTATAAAAGTCCCTGGAAGAGACAGCTTCCTGGGGGACACCCACTCGGGACCTACTCCTGTCCCTCTCTTGGACAGGAGCTTTCTTTCCCTCAGTAAATATGTTCTGCTCATGACCTCCCTTTGTTCCTAAAATTCATTCTTTGGTTTTAGAGAACACGAACTCATCCCAGGTACTTTTCAGGTTGGGGATCGGTTTTCCCTATATTACTTGGAGGTTCCCTATTGGAGGTCATCCACTCCAGATCAGTTTTTTCCTCCTGCATCACTGGGATGAAGCTGCCCGGGCTCCACTTGTGAGGCAAGGGGGTGCCCCGGGGGAGCCCTGGGCAGCCCTGCATCTGTCTCTACAGTGCCACAGAGCCATTCTTTTTTCCACTTGGTCTCCTTTGTGTTTATAGCCAGGGAGGCGTGGACTTCTCAAGTGTGGCCTTGCTATCGCCATGTCTTTATTTTTTTAAAATTGTGTTAGGAAGAGATTCTAACTCAGAGAAGTTGAAAGAACTAGTGCACACCGAAGCATCCAGATGTTGGTTTCCTCAGGTGACACGTTTCCCCAGGCGGTTTTTCCTATCTATCTTGCATCCATCTGCCTTTCTGTCCATCTGTCCATCCGTCCATGTGTCCATCTCTTGGTGCTATCTCCTCTCTCTACTCAGAGGTCTGGCTGGTATGTGCCCTCCCCCTGTCTACTAAGAACTCATTTGCTTTCATTTAATGATCAAGTTCTGCTCTCCTTTCCATGGGGCAGGTTTGCCTTTCAGTCAGCATTTCCCGCCTGTCATTTACTATTTGTTCCTCTATCTATATAAAACTACGCTTTTTTCAGCTTCACAGCAGGGTGTGCTGCAGGCCGCCCCTTCCTTTCTATCTTCACTGTGTTTCTCAGTTCTTCATTTCCCAATCAGGAGTGGCAGAGGACAGAAGAGAACCTTGTGTTACATTCTCTTCGCGATCACTTAAAATTTGTATTTGAGATTTTATTCAAATACAATCTAAACCATTTTGTTGCCAATACTGTCTTACATAAATTCGTTCCAAAGCCTTGTGGATTTCGTTTCTTCTGGAGCCCTCAGTCATTTAATTAGATTTGTCCCAGCATCTCTGGGTGTTTTTGAAGGTTTTCCTTCATGCCTTTCTGTTTTACAATTTGTCCTTAATGTGCCCTGTCAGGAGCCGCCACGGCAATATACAAGATGGCGCCCGTCTACCGCCAGCTGCTCCCCCGCCCATCGTGTGCCCAAGATGGCGCCCACATCCTGCTTCCTGATTCTTGCTCGCCTGATAGCGTTCACCATATATAGTAATACTTGATTGCTTCCGTGTCGCTGCCCAATAGTCTGTCCCCACGTGTATGTCCCTG
>PVKN010001676.1:0-14148 GCA_004027915.1 Capromys pilorides
TTGTGTTTGTTTGTTTCTTTATTTTATTTATTTTGTGGCTGGCTCAGCCTGCCCTGGTGGTGGGGGCTGGTGCAGCATGTGGTGCCAGGGATCGAACCGCAGTCCCTGCAGTTGCCTGAGCTTTCCTAAGCAGGCGCTTTAGACCACTGAACCATCTCGCCGGCCCCTGCCTAAGCTTTTTTAAGCAGGTACTTTAGACTGCTGAACCATCTCGCCGGCCCCTCTTCTTAGTCTTCACACAGAGATTACACCTGTTTGTAGGCCAGTCAGAATGTGACACTGGGAATCTTGGCCCGGGTCTCCACTGGGGCCAGAGACCATCTGGGAAGTTTTAAAATTAGCCTCTGATAGGCTCTGGCCCTAGTATGAATTGCTGAAATCATTATGGTGGTCATCAAATATGGCTGAAGCCCTTAAAACAAAGACTCATCTTCCCCAAGATCACCTCTACCCTTCTTCTCCAACTCAGCCCATTTTCTTTTCACCCTTCCTACCACCTCAGCGGGGACCCCCAGTTGGCTCCCTCAGGTATATCTAAACACCCCCCTTCAAGCCACCCCTGAGAAAGCCATAAAAAAGCCCCAGCCTCTCTTTGTTCCAATCCAGAGAATTTCTTATCTTCCCCCAGTTCTCACCATGTCCTGAAAGAAAATAAAGCCCCTTTCCCTTCTTCCTTGTCTATGTTTGTCTGCCGCACTTCACTCCTGAGAAAAAACTTATCAGCCTCCACACCAAATAAATCAGAATCTCTGGAAAGGGAAATCAGAGATGAGAGATTTTTCTTCCATTTAAAAAATTTTTATCGGTACACTTTAAATGCACATAATGAAAACATTCATCGTTAGGAATCTATCTTAGTTGCTTTTGTCTCTCATCGCTGACACAAAATACCCAATGTCCAAACTAAAGGAAGGAAAGGTTTATGTAGCTTATAGTTTATGGAGGTTTCTGTCCAAGATTGGTTGGCTCCAAGGCAGGGTGGTGAGGCACAGGGGAAATGCTTTGTGATAGAAGAAGACAGCAAAAGCAGCAAGTGCAAAAAAGGAGTGCAGACAAGACACCGTCCCTTGTGCTGGGGGCAGGCGACCTGCGCTAGGGTGGCTGTAGCTCTCATGACCATAATCCCAGCATTGGACCATGACTCAGACTCTAGAACCCTGCCTCCCTGATTGCACGAGGGCTTGGGGGGAAATCAAGACCCAAAGAACAGCAGGATCTGCACCTGGACATGACATCCCTGGTTTCATTTTCCCCCATTCCTCTCCTCTCTCTTCAGCCCCTTTTCCCTTCCTTATTTATAAAAGTTTTGTTTCCATTTTTTTTCCACATCATTTTCTTTTCTTTTTCCTTCATCTTACCCCACCCCTAGGTCCCCTTTCTACTTCAATGTTTTCTTCCTGTTTCATAATATCTGTTACATGTTTTGGTCTTTATTTTAGACTTTCAGTTTCTTTCTTTCTTTCTTTCTTTCTTTCTTTCTTTCTTTCTTTCTTTCTTTTTTCTCTTTTTGAGACAGGGTCTTTTTATGTAGTTCAGGCCTGCCTTGAGCTCACTTTTGTAGCCCAGGCTGATCTCGAACTCACATTGATCCTCCTGCCTCAGCCTCCCAAGTGCTGGGATTACAGATGTGCACCACCGTGCCTGGCTAGACTTGCAGTTTCTCACACCAGGAAAACAATGTAGTATTTATTATACACTTGTGTCTGGTTTATTTCATTTAAAGAATATGGTCTCGAGTGCATCCATTTACCTAGAAATGTTTCTAGCTTGCACTTTTTTAGGGCAGAATTATATTCTATTGTATGTAAGAACCCATTAGCTTCTTTAGTCATTTGTCAGTTGATGGGCATTTGGGTTGTTTTCAAGATGTAGATACTACAAACTTCTAGAAACATGGATACACATGCATCACTGTGGTATGATGCTTACAAGTCTTTTAAGACAATAGCAGGAAGGGAAATAGCTCAGTCAAAAAGAACCTCTAGTTTTAGTTTTTAAGAATGAGTCTACACTCCTGCCAACAGTGGAAAGGGTCTCTTTTCCCCACAGCCCCCCCAGCATTTGTTATTGGTTGATTTCTTGATTCTTTCTGGGATGAAATGGAATCTCAGCATTATTTCAATTTGCATCTCTCAAATGGCCAAGGATGTTGAATTTTTTCATATATTTATTTAACATTTCTAACATTATTTAACACTTCCTCTGAGAAGTGTGTATCTCTGATGCTCATTTTTTGACTGGGTCTTTAAATTTGGGCGGCAGTCTGATTGCTTTGAGTTCTCTATATATTCTAGTTATTAGTCCTTTGTTTGAGGAACAGCTGGAAAACACTTTTTCCCATTTTGTGGGTTGTCACTTTATGTGGTGGTTTCTTTTACTAAGCAAAATTTTTAATAGGATGAGATCCCATTTGTTAATATTTTGTGATGTTTCATACGGACTGAGATTTTGTTCCTAAAGTCTTTGCTTAAACCAGTGTCTTCCACAGTCCCACCTATTCTGTCTTTCAACAGATTTAACATTTTGTTTTAATGTTTAGACCTTTGATCAATTTCTATTTTAGTTTAGTGCATGATGAAAGATAGGGGTCTAATCTTAAACTTCAGCATGTGCAAAGCCAGATTTTTTCTATCAGCATTTATTAAAGAGGCTATGCTTCTTGCAGCAAAAGTATTTGTTCCTTTGTCAAAGATAAGGTGGCTGAGTGTGTGGAGTGGTTTCTTCATCTTCTAATCTGTTCCATTGATCTTCAGGTTTGCATTTTGCTAGTATCATGCTGTTTTTATCACAATGGTTTTGTAGAATAATTTCAAACCAGAGATTTTGATGGCCCCTGCCTTGCCTTTATTGCCCAGAATTGCTTTTGCTATTCTAGGTCACTTCTGGTTCTAAGTGAATGTGGAGATTTTTTTATAATTGTATGAGACATGCTATTGGCATTTTGATTTGGGCTTGCATTAAATCTGTATCACAATGGTCTGATATTGTCTTTGATCTTCTTTTTCAGCATACTATAGTTTTTAATATAAAGTTCTTTTACTTTCTTTGTTAGAATGATTTCTAAGTATTTCATTTCATTGAATGATATTGTGAGAAGCATTGTTTCCTTAATTTCTCTCGGAGTGAGTTTGTTGTTTGTATACAGGAAAGCTATTGATTTTAGAGTGTCTTCTTTGTATCTCGCTACTCTACTGAATTTGCTTATTAAATCTAGAAGTGTTTTGGTGAAGTTTTTGGAATCTTCTACATAAATTATCACATCATCCACAAATAATGATGACTTCACTTCTTCCTTTTCTATCCTTATTCTTTCTAATTCTCTCTCTTGTCTAATTGCTCTGGCTAATGTTTCCAGAACTATGTTGAATAAGAGTGGTGATAGTGGCCATCCTTGTCTTGTTCCTAATTTTAGAGTGAAAGTTTTCAGCTTTTAACTGTTTGTATGACGTTGGCTATGGGTTTGGCCATAGACGTCTTTTATCCAACTGAAATAAAGATCACTTATTCTAATTTTCTGTAGGGTTTTTATCATGCATGGGTGCTAGACTTTTTCAAGTGCTTTTTCTGCATCTATTGAGACGTTTATAAGACTTTTGTTGATTTGAGTCTATTGAGCCATCCCTGCATTCCTTGGGTGAATCCTCCTTGGTCATGATGTGTAATCTGCTTAATGCTTTGCTTCATCCTGTTGAGAGCATTGTTAGAGTGAAAAAGATCCAAGTGACTTCAAATAAAGAGCCTAATGGGGAGCATTCTTGAGGAGTTTTGCATCTATGTTCTTTAGAGAGATTAGCCTGTAGTTCTCCTTTCTGTTTGGATTCCTCTCTGGTATTGATATCAGGGTAATTCTTGTTTCCAGGAATGAATTTGAGAGTATTGCTTCCCTTTCAGTGTCATTAAAGATTCTGAGAAGTAGTTTGAGAGTTTGTCTTCTCTAGACAGTAAGTCTTCTCTCAATTTCTTGTACAATTCAGCAGTGAGTACCAGGGCCTGGGCTTTTCTCTGTTGGTAGGTTTTTAATGACATCTGCAATTCCATTGACTGGTACTGATTTATTTAAAATGTAATATCTTCTTGATTCAGCTTTGGTGAATCATATGCATCTAGGAATCTGTTCATTTATTCTGAGTTTTCCATTATATTGGAATACAGTTTCTTTTTTTATTAATTAATTAATTTATTTTTTACTTGTTTGCTAGTTTTGTTTATTTATTTATTTATTTATTTATTTATTTTTTGTGGCTGGCTCAGCCTTCCCTGGTGGTGGGGCTGGCGCAGCATGTGGTGCCGGGAATCGAACTGCAGTCCCTACAGTTGCCTGAGCTTTCCTAAGCAGGCACTTTAGACCACTGAACCATCTCGCCGGTCCTGGAATACAGTTTCTTGAGATAGATATTGATAATCTTCTGATTTTCTTCAAAATCTATTATGATTTCACCCTTTCTATTCTTAATTGTATGGACTTGAGTCTTTCCCTTTCTTTTTTTTCTTTCTTTCTCTATCTCTCTTTCTTTCTTTGATAAAGTTGGCTAAGAGCTTATCATCTTCATTTAATCTTTCAAAGAACTTTAATGCATTGATTCTTCATATTGTTTTCTTAGTGTCCATTGCATTAATTTCTGTTCTGATATTTATGATTTCTTTCCTTGTAAAAGCTTTGGGCTTGACTTGCTCTAGCAGCTTGAGGTTCCCATTAGGCTCTCTATTTGAAGTCACTTGGGTTTTTTTTTTTTTTTTTACTCTAGCAAGACTAAAAACCATTGCCTTCTTGCTGAATCTGCACATCTCACAGTTTTTGGAAGGGAGTGGCCTCCTTCTTGCTTTTTAGTAATGCCACGCCTCTGGCAGGTAGGCTGGATGCTGCCCTCCCATCAGTGGAAGGGAGCTATGTCTTGATGCACGGCTGTTCTTATCACCCCAAAGCAGCCAGGCTGACTATTTAACCACCACTGGAACCCACAGCTAAGCACCTGCTTTGCCAAAGCTGCACCAACTCTTTCTGTCCCCACTGCTCTACCTGTTGAGGATTCAGGGCTGTGTCGCCTCATGGCAAGCCCTGCTTGGGCAATGCCCTGACTCTGTGGTCTTGCACCATGGATCTGGAGCTAAGAGTCCCCTGAGAGCAAGGAGGGCAGGTGGTGATGACAGGGTCTCTCAGGATTGGCATGAGCTGGGGAGTGCCAACTGCTTCTTGGGTGCATGATGTAGGTTGAGTCTCATTTGGTTAAGCCCTTGAATTAAAAAGTTTGTGATGACAAGTTTAAAGAGAGAAATCTGAAGATCTTCCAACCCTGCAGACTCTTCCCAAAAGGGTATTTCATAGTTGGACTCACTGTATCCTAACACTGATGCTTTTTTTGTCTTTTGATGAGCTCACTTATGTAGCTGAGGCTGGCCTCCAACTCCCAGCGATCCTCCTTCCTCAGCCTCCCGAGTGCTGGGATGACAGATGTGCACCACCATGCCTGGCCTCATGATACTTTTGCATCTTGCACCCCTCCCCCTCCCCCTCCTCCTCCTCCTCCTTCTTCTTCTTCTTCTTCTTCTTCCTCTTCCTCTTCCTCTTCTTCTTCTTCCCCTTCCCCTTCCCCTTCCCCTTCTCCTTCTGGCAGGATCAGGGTTTGAACTCATGACCTTGCACTTGCTAGGCAGGCACTTGTGCCATGGAGCTATCTCCCTGGCCCCATTCTTCTTTTTTATTTACTCCTTGGTTATACTGGATGAAGCCTTATTAATCAAACTTTATTTGACCATCTGTCCTTGGTAGCTTCTCAGACTACATCACATCCTTCTTGCTATAAATTCCATCTCATGAACACTGGATTTGTGTGAAAGTTTCCTTTTTCTGCATTTATTCATTTAACATAAATTGCTAGAACTTAAATTACTGAGTAAAAAGTTTGAAATGACTCTGACTAAATTGCTTTTCAAAATTTATATGAATATGTTCTACTGCTAATAAACAGATACCTGCCCAATCTCAGAGAAATTCACCGGGACCATGTACATTCCACTAAGCTATTTTTTTGGTGAGTTTATACATAAAACAAAGCTGCTTTAGAGCTATAAATTGCACTTACTTACATATTAGCAAGTTACACTCATTCATGCACGTGCTAGATGGTGGATTTATTTATGGGACATCCACTCCTTGTCAGGCACTGGTGTAGGCTCCAGACCTCTGAGCAGTGAACAACACAGACAAAATCCCCCAGCTTCGCAGAAGTTACCTTCGCGTGAGCATTTTCCTATTTATTCTGAACTCTGGCAATCACGTGACTCAGAAACAGTAGGGTCTGGGCATTAGATGATTTCCATACAGATCTTTAATTTACCAGCCCTGGGCAACAGGGGCCCCCCCTGTACTGTCTGACCTCTCCCCACTCCACCCAGCACCAGTGGCCTTGCTCCTTCCAGCAAGGGCTGCCCTTCCCACATAGCCTTGGGGAGAGGCTGGGCAGCCCACTGCCGCAGGTGCCAGGGGGAGAAGGACATCACCCGACCCTGCCAACCTGCAGAAGGCCAGCACCTGTGCTTGCCCGGAAATGTCAGCGTCTCCAAGCTCTCTCCCAGAAAAAAGCTTAAAGGGGAAGGGTCCCAGGTTGACCCTGGGTGGCCAACTCTGGCCTGCAGATGGAGGCCCTCTCACCTAGCCTGTGCGACCTCCCCTTCCAGGTCCCAGCTCTATTTATTTTTAAAACTATTTATTTATATAATGGCTAGCTCAGCCTGCCCTGGGGGTGGGGCTGGCGCAGCATGTGGTGCTGGGGATCAAACCGCGGGTCCCTGCAGTTGCCTAACCTTGCCTAAGGCAGGTGCTTTAGATCACTGAGCTATCTCTCTGGCCCTCGGCCTGAAGCTGCTCTAAAGCTGCGAGCCTGTCCAGAACACAGGGGAGACGATACCACTGATATTCTTAATATCTGAGATTGACCAACAGAGCCCTAGCAAGGGCCACATCAGACACCCTCACCCAGTGCTTGGAGTGGCTTGGGACACAGTGACCTCCCTCTAGAACAGTACAGCCAAGAAGCGGGATCTTCAAGGCTGTAGCTGGTTGACCGTTCTGGGAGTCTGGTTTCCTTCTGCAGCTCAGTGTAGCTCAGCATCTATTTCTTTTTCTTTTTTTTTTCCAAGAGACTAGATTTTAATGTTCTCACTACACACATCAAAAAAAAAAAAAAAAAAAAAAAAAAAAAAAAAAAAAAAAAAAAAAAAAAAAAAAAAAAAAAAAAAGAATGGATGAGGGGACACATATGTTACACAGCTACCTTATCCTTTCTACAACATATGTGCGTATCCAACTATCACGGCATGCCCCATAATGTGTACAATTTGCACTTGTCAGTGCTCTGTGGTAGAGCACATCAGCATCTTTTTCTATCTGCACATAAATAAGAGTTCACACGCTTCTTCTATCAAACTTAGAAACGAAATATAAATAAGAAAAGAAAAAAATGCTTGCAGATAGTCACAGCGGACATTATGGAGTGTCTTTAAAGGTGTGTGTGTCGCATGCATGTGTGTGTATGTGTAGGGACAGACAGACAGCGCTGTGGTCTGAGGACGGCCTCTCCAAGTTCACGCGCTGAAACTTCGCCAATATGACAGTAGTAAGAGGCGGCGCCCTTGGGAGGTGATTTGGCCATGAGGGCCCTGCTTTAATGAAGGAGACTAATGATCTTATAAAGAAGGTTTGGGGGCGCCATGCCTCCTCCCTTCACGTGAGGACACAGCTGGTGGTGCCACCCACGAAGCCCCAAAGCCCTCGCCAGACAGTGAATCTCCTGGTGCCTTGATCCGCGCTGCCCGGGCTCCAGAAGCAATAAATTTCGGTTGTTTATGACTTACCCAGTTAAAAGAATCGTGTGATAGCAGCCCTAATGGATCTGGACAGATAGCTAGCTGCGCCATAAAGACGCAAAATGGGATCTCCGCGCAGCGCTCAGTTGGTCATAAACTTTCCCGGAACTCAGGATCCTGCCGAGAACACCTCTGCGCGTCCTTGCAGACCTTTCTCCTGCGAAGTGTTTGCGCCTGCAGGGCGCCCCGGGCTCCTTTTCAGAGTCAGGTGGAGGCAAGGACACTGGGCAGCTCCATCCAACGAGATTGATTTCAGTCAAGAGCCCTTTAATTTAATTTTGCTCCCAATCTTCATGGGACAAAAGAAAAGGAAAGAAAGAAAGAAAGAAAGAAAGAAAGAAAGAAAGAAAGAAAGAAAGGCACCACTGCTCATTACTCGCTAATTTCCTTGAGGAAACAGCATCTCTTCTAATAAGTACAAATCCTTTAATTTTTTTTTCCCCCTTTGCAAAGAACCTGACCTCTTCCATTGCTGCCGAGTGTTTGCGTTTTGTTTAAATCTTGCTGCAAATGCAAATCTGAAAGAGCACATTTGGAATGAAAAGGGAAGGTTGGACTTGTTTTGAAAATGCTGTTAAAAAAGAAGAGTTTTGAACAATCGGGGTATTGATAAAAATCACACATCTGAGGTGAAACGCACTCTCATCCTCCCGCTCAGCCTTCCTGTTTTGGCTAGCACGTTTCAGCTGGCTTCGCTGCTGTTTCCACTGCTTGGTGTCCACTGGCCGTCTGGACCAAGTGCCGGCATTGTCTGGGGACCTGCAGCCCAGAGTCCTGGCAGAGCTCGGAGTCCTTGCCTGTCCTGGTCAAGTGTCAGCATGCCAGCCAGGCGCTCCCCAGAGCTGGTGACCCAGGACCCTGCTATCCTTGGGTCCTCAGTAGGCCCAGGCTGGTTATTGTTCTGGGCCACTGGTTCTTATCCTATTGCCCATTAGACACTAGGGAAAGTTTGGAAAGAAGGGAAGCCAGACTGCGTCCGGAAATGTGGCTCTAGGGGCTGGGGAGATAGCTCCGTGTCACAAGTGCCTGCCTGGCAAGTGCAAGGTCACGAGTTTGAACCCTGGTTCCATTAAAAAAAAAAAAAAAAAAGTGGCTCTAGTGCGACATTGAGTCCTCACCCTGTGTCCTACTGTGCTTTTCTCAATGCCAGGGCAGAGACGAGAATCCTGTCTCTAGCCGGCTCTCCCTGGGCTTCCACTTAGGTGGAAGCCACACAGTACTAGCGCAGGACTGCACTCACTAAGAGCCGCCACGTATTTCTTTGAAAGTGGATAGAGACTAAATGACAGATAAACTCCTTGAGTTCATCCCAGGTACACGTAAGAACGAAATGATGTTTAGGTATCACTGAATTTCTATGGGCCCCGAGGGGGAAACGTCCTTGGGGTGACGGACGGGGTCCAAGGACAGCTGGGTTGCTCTGCCCCTCAAGCCCACCATGACCAACTAGCAAACTCCTGTTCATCTTTCGGACTCTAGCTCAGGCATCGCTGCTTTCATGAGACTTCCTCCAAACCCGCCTCTCCCAAGAGCCCGGCAGAATGAATCCCTCGTGACTCTGTTAATGTGGAGCTCCTGGGGGCATCCTCAGAAGCTGGGCTGCTCGCAGCCTGAGGAATTCGATGCCTCAGGTGGGCAAAAGAAACTCTTCTGAATGATCACCAGGTGCCGTACACCAGCTGTGGGAACGGTGCTATCAGCATATTGCTGTATTTTTTTCTTTCAGTTTGGCAGTGTTGGGGATCGAACTCAGAATTCTAACTTGAGCTACATCCCCAGCCGTCCTCTTCTTATTTATTTATTTATTTATTTATTTATTTATTTATTTTCAGATAGAATCGCTAAGTTGCTTCCGGGCTTGAACTTGCCACCCTCCTGCCTCAGTCCCCCACGGGGCTGGCATGCCAGGTGTGCTAACCTCTGAGACCAATGAAGGCAGGCGACACTCAGAAGGGAGGTGGGCTGCGTTGTGGCATGGGGAGACCCTGTTCCCATTGTGGCAGGGAGAGGGGCTGGACATTGATCTGAGCTGTCTAAGGGGGCTATGGGGTGGGAAAGCAGGGAATTCTCCAAATTGTCACAATCTCAGGACCTCTGGAGAGCCCCTGGTGGCTTGGGGTACAGGATAAAGTAGAGCTCTCCATGCTCCATCTTGATGCTGTTTGGTAATTTAGAAACAGTGAGAGGGCTGATGAGACAGCTCAGCAGTCTAAAGTATCTGCTTAGGCAAGCTTAGGCAAGTGCTTAGGGAATGCGGTTTGATCCCTGGCACCACGTGCTGTGCTAGCCCTACTCCCAGGGTGGGTTGAGCTGGCTACAAAAATAAACAAACAAACAAACACATAAATAAATAAAGGTTTTTTTAAAAAATCTTTTTGAGAGTTTCTCTATAAACTTCAGGCTGGCCTTGAACTCACAGCAATCCTCTTGCCTCAGCCTCTTGAGTCCTGGGATTATAGAGATGTAAATTATGTACAAAGAAATGTACAAATTTTCTGTTTCCCTACACAACCACCATCCACATCAAGATCCAGAGCATTTCTGTCACCCCAGGGAAGCACAAGTTTCCCTCCTGTCCCCTCCTGTCAACCTTCCTCCTTGCTCCTGCAAGAAAACACTATGCTGGGTTTGGTCACCACCTATTCATTTTGCTTGTTCCTGTATAAAAAAGGAACCAGGTAAGGTGTCATTTCCTGTCTACTTTCCTTTGTTGTTTGTCTTTCTTTCTTTTTTCTTTTTTTTTTTATATTTTAGGAAAGGGTACACAGGGTGTTCAGGGTCCTACTACTAGGTTGGACTCATAGTGATCCACCTGCTTACAACCTCCCAAGAGCTGGGATTACAGGTGCGCTACCATGCCCAGTCTCCGCTTTCCTTTGTTTACCATAACTTTTTTGAGATTTGCCCTCATTTGCATTATTAGTAGTTTGTTCTTTCTGATTACATTTATTTCTTATTTTATACAACTCTTGCTCTTTATAAAAATGGTTATAGTCATGCCCATAAAATGTAACCCATGGCACTTGAAATGAAACACTTTGCAGTTATTTGAAAGGGCCTTTTAAAAATTACAATACAAAGATCTGTGCTTTATAAGCAGTCCTCCGCTGTGCATTATAACAGTAAGGTTTACTTTTAACACAAAGACTAAGTGTTTGAGAGTTGTGAACCGCTGGATTTAACAAACATCATTTAATAGTTGCCATTTGCATCTGTTTTGGTTTTGGGATCTTCCACTTCACCAGGGTGCTCAGTAGCTTGGAGTTCTTCAGCAGATTCTTCTTTTTCTGACTCCAAGTCACTTTCAGAATCATGGGACTGGCAGGATCGGGCGAACCATCATCCTCATCTCCGTCATGCTCTGCAGCTGCATCGCCCTCCCCACCATGATCTTCCACCTCGCTGAAGCCAAGTCCACAGTGTCGTCGCTATCTTCCTGATCATTTATTGTCCATACTTTGCTGACATGGAGACTCCAGTTCTTCATTAATTTTCTTACCTTCTTCCCCTGCTCGGAACTGTGATGTTGATTTGTGATCTCCTATAACAAGACGACCAGTGTGTTCCTTCTTTCCTGCACCCATAAGTCTGAGGAACTTCTGTTTTCTCTCTTCACTGCCCAAGTGTGCTGCCTCCCAATGGCTAGATCCAAGATCATCGGAGGAAGCTGAACGCTTCACCTTGTGCAGGTGAGACTTCCAGCAGTGCTCAACGTTGCTGGGATCCCGGCAGGCAATGCTGAACAAGCTCGCTGTTCTCCTGAGGCCAGACACCAGTAGCTACCAGCCCCAGCAACTCCGCTCCAGAACGCAGAACCCCTCCTGTTCTTTCTCATTACAGAGTAGCTTTACAGAGCATGCCACATAAGCCACACCATTTGGGCTGTGTCTTCATAGACATTTAGTAGGTCTTTGGGTTGTGTCCTGATTTTAGCTATTACAAATACAGTTTATGAAGATTTAGCTGGATATTAGTACTTGCTTCTCCTTAATAACAACCCAGGAATGAAATTTCTGGGTGATTTGGGAGGAAAATGCTTAATTTTGCTAGAAAATGTCAAACGCTTTTCCAGTGATACTGTTTCCTTTTGCTTTTCTACCAGGAGTGAGCGGTCCACTTGCTCTGCATCCTCACCAACACTTGGTGTTGTCAGTCTCTTTAGCCACGTGGGCACGTGTCTAGTAGTCGCCCACTGTGGCTTTAATTTGCATTTCCTTAATGAGCACTTGTTGGAGAGCCTTTCCACTCGCTGGTGCATTCTAGGGTTACATAGTGGTCACATTCGGCATAGGGAATTTGTATCCATACACGACACAACTTGATCTTTTGCTTTTTTGTCTCTTTGAGATAGGGTTTCATTACACAGTTGAGGCTGCCCTTAAGCTCACTTTTTAGCCCAGGCTAGTCTCGAACTCACAACAATCCTCCTGCCTCTGCTTCCTGAGTGCTGGCATTACAGTATGCACCACCATGCCTGACTTGATCTTTTCTTTTCCCGTTTCCCTATTCAACCTCAAACTCCTCTTCCTCTCCTTATTACAAAAGCTTTGTTTTCAATTTCTTTTCCCACTATGTTTTTCTTTTCCCTTCCTTCCTTTTCCCTTTCCCATCCCTACTCCCCTTCTTTGGTCTCATTTATACTTTCAGTTTCTCATTCCAGAGAAACAATGCCGTAGTCACACATTTGTGTCTGGTTTATTTCACTTAAGAATACGGCACCAAGGTGCGCCTATTAAGTTAGAAATATTTCAGGTTTATCCTTCTGCATACTTGAGTCATACTTCATTGTATGAAGAAGCCGCATCTTCTTTATCCTTTCATGAGTGGATGGGCATTTGAGCTGTTTCCAAGATTAGGCAGTTTCAAATTGTGCTGCTATAAACATGGGCATGCATGTATTGCTGCTGTCTGATGCTTCTAATTTTCTTAGGAAGACACCAAGAAGGGGAATAGCTGGGTCGAATGGCATCTTTAGTCCTAGTTTTTGAGGAATCTCCACACAGATTTCCACAGTGGCAGCACCAGTCTGCCCTCCCACCAAAGGTGGAGGAAGTTTCCTTTTTCCCCACAGCCCCTCCAGCGTTTGTTTTGGTTGATTTCTTGCTCACAGCCGTTCTGTTTGGGGTGAGAGGGAATCTCAGTGCTGTTTTAATTTGCATTTTTGAACGATGGTGATGTTGAGTCCTGTCTTTGGTGCTTAAGATCTTTTGTGAGAAGTGTGCATTCAGTCAAGCATTTTGCCAATTAAATATTTTTTTCCCCTCAAAATAAGGGTGCTCGTCGGGTTTCTACTGGTAGCAATATGAAACTTACTAGGAGTTATACTTCTACGCTGGGCAGATCATTTGCATTAATATTGTTTTTCAAATAAACAGTACAAGAGAAGCGCCACTGCCTCCAGGACGCCACACCCTGCTTGTAGCTTTCTCTCATGGCACCAACAGCTCTTTCTCAATCTCCCTGGCCACGGCGCTCACTTCAGCACCAAGTTCTGCCTGAGCTGGGGTTTCCTTGCCTGCGCCCCGCCTCGGCCAGTGCTCATGCACTCCTTGCAACCTCGCCTCTCTCCTGGCTCTAGGTTCTGTCCATCTCTCCATGACTCCAGAAGCTCGCCATCCATCCACAGCCCACAGCCCTGTATTCCACTGTCTGCCTTTCTCAAATTCATATTTGTCCAGAAGAAAGCACAACGCTTTTCTTATCTGATTTCACCTCCCCTTTTCCCATCTTGGGTTCTCAAGACGAAATCTTATGACACAGCCTGATTCTTTTCAACGTCATTGCCCTCTTCCTGATCTCCACCGGCTCCAGTCCCCCCGCCACCCCATGTCCCTTTCTTCTATGCCCACTGGCAGCTGTGAGAACCACGTCACCGTCCTCTTTTGTCTGTTGCAGTAGGCTCTGGGGTAGTCTTCAAGCTTCCTATCCCAAGGGATATGATCATTCACTTCCTTGTGCAAAATCCCATATTAGAACGAAGTCTGAACTCCTTGCTGTGGTCATCCATGGGGATGTCGGTCTGCTTCCTTGGACCTGTGAACAAAGAGATCCCTCCCTGGGGGAATCTGGAGGAGCCCACCGCAATCCTGCGGCCCTGCACGTGCCAGACTTCCACGTAATATCTCAGAAGGTTCCCAAGGCCAAGTCCAACTTCGTTGACCTCTCCAGCAGATGTCGTAGGAAACAATACACATCTTGCAACTGAAAATCCTAGCTATCAGTTACTTAAAGAACAAGTTAGGGGGTCCGGCGAGATGGTTCAGTGGTCTAAAGCGCCTGCTTAGG
>PVKN010001676.1:14248-41369 GCA_004027915.1 Capromys pilorides
AAAAAAAAAAAAAAAAAAAAAAAAAAAAAAAAAAAAAAAAAAAAAAAAAAAAGAACAAGTTAGGGTCTGCCTGATAACTCAGTGAACTAAAGCGCCTGCTTAGACAGAGCGCAGCGGCACGAGCTCGACCCCCAGCCTACAGTGCTGGCGCCAACCCTGGGGCACGTTGAGACCTCGGCTGAGATAGGGTGTGGTGGCGTACGCCTGTAATCCCAGTGCTTGGGAGGCTGAAAACAGGAGAATCACTACGAGTCCAGTCTACCCAGTGAGACCCTGTAGACTCTGTCCTAAATACAGAAAGAAAAAGAAAAAGAAAAAGAATGCTAGGAATGCACGCTGCCCGTGTCTGTACTCAGCACTGCGAAGCAGCAGCGCGCAGCGGTAGTAGGGAGTTTGCCCAGCGGGCTATCGGGAGGTCGCAGGGCTCTGGTCAGGTTGGCCTGGGACGTTGCTGCGCCCTATCACGTAGAGCCCCTGGGTGTGTTAGCTCCAAAAGCCCTGGGAGCTTCGTCTTCGACATGGGGCAATGCTGCTCTCAGCAAGGGACTCTACTGTGGCAGGCGGTCTCTTCCCCTCATCCTAGAGATGCAAAGCCCAGTGGTTCCTCAAGGGATGAACAGGACAGGGACAAGGGCTGCAGGTGAAAAGTTGCAGAGGCCCAGGTTGGACTCTGCCCCCACCCCCGCCCCACTATGTGTGTGGCAGTTCATTCTGTAAAGAACTTTGGGGAGCGGGGTGTGTGCAAGATTTCCTGGCAAGCAGACCACTGTTCCCCATGCCTGTGTCCAGGGAGGGCCACCTCAGTGACCGGACCTGGCATCTTGTGGGGGCCAAGAACAGCCCTGCCTGGGAGCCCCCTTCTCAGCAGCTGAGTGTGAGGTCTGTGCAGGTGTGTGACGTTGTGTGTGTGGAAGGAGAGTGTCAGCAGGTGGTCTGCGCTGGAAAGCACAGGTGAAGAAAGGTAAATCACAGCCGTCAGGAATTTCCCAAAAGCAGAAAGGAGATAATCTCATGTACATTATTTAAACGTGTTTGACAGGAGAACCTTTAAAACAACAACAACAGCCCGGGAGGCGGTTGTTGGTTCTGACAAGGGGGGTGGGGGGGAGCCAGCCTGTGGTCAGCGCGAGGTACTTTCCACCTGCATGAATCACCGCACGTCCTCACTGAACGCCAGCAGAGCTCAAGCTGGGTGGGGGGGTATGGGGGGAGGGCACATGGGAGCATGCTTGGGTGGTTATTGTCCCTTTCACACTGATTTGCATAATGTTACAGAGGAGGGGTTGTCTACCAGGCCCCCCGCATAAATGTATAGTTTTTACTTTTTTTTTTATTTTTTTTATTTGTTTGTTTCTTTATTTATTTTGTGGCTGGCTCAGCCTGCCCTGGTGGTGGGGCTGGCACAGCATGTGGTGCCAGGGATCGAACCACAGTCCCTGCAGTTGCCTGAGCTTTCCTAAGCAGGCGCTTTAGACCACTGAACCATCTCGCCAGCCCCAGTTTTTACTTTTTTTTAAATCCAGGAATCAAACCTAGGGTTTGAACAATGGTCTACCTTGCCAAGCAGGTGCTGTACCACTGAGCTAGATCACGTGGTCAAAATATGCAGGTTTTATTCCACTTCTTGGTAGATCAGGATCTACCAAGATCTTTACCACTTTGATTATTAATATTTCTGAGCAACTTCATTGCAGCGTAATTGACATACAACAATCTACACGTAAGTGTACTGTTAAGATGTAAGAGGGCACATATGCAGGTATCAGTGAAGCCATCTGCCTCGGTTACTTTTCCCTCATCGCTGGGACAAAATACCAGATGCCCAGAATTAAGGAAGGAAAGATTTATTTAGCTCGGTTTGTGGAGGTTTCAGTCCAGGCTCAGCTGGCTCCGAGGCAGGGTGGCACGCGGCAGAGAGTAGCAGTTCACAGTGGTGGACAATGGCAAAAGAGTAACAGTGAAAAAACAGGAGCCTCAGAGAGCAGGCCTCTCTCCCTTCCTTAGGCGCCGTCTACCTCACGGTGGGGCAGCACTCACACCCATAATCTCAGTGCTGGATCAGGAATCAATCACAAACTCTAGAAGCTGCCCCGTGACTGCACGAGGTTTTAGAGGAACAGCTGGAGACAAACCACGACTCCATCCCAATGACCAATATTGCGAACACATCCATCACCCCTTGCTGGAAATGTCCTCGTCCCCTTTGCAATCCCCCTCTCAAGCTCCCCCCTCCACCACTTACTCTTCTCACTGTTTAATAAAACTACAGATTTTCATTCTCTTGGGCTGGGGAGACAGCTCAGTGGCTTAAACACCTGCCTGGCAAGTGCAAGGTCCTGCGTTCTATCCCTGATATGGAAAAAAAAAGGAAACATTCTCTATGAGCTTTATGTGAATGGTATACATAATATGTAGGCTTCTCCTGTCTAAACTTCCTTTACTCAACATTATTTCTAAGATTGCTATGTTATATTTATCAATCATTTCTTCCCTTTTTTTTCTGCCAAATAGATTACCTATGGTATGTATACACTGCAATTAGTATTCCCTTTAATTTGTATTCATACGTGCCTATAGTACTTAATATTGCATTCATGGTGGGGAATTAGTACATGAACGTATCTTAATTATTTTTCCTTCTTCCTTTCCTCCCCTCTCTCTCCGATCCCGCCGTTTTTTGGCTCTCTGCCTAACACAATTGTTTATCTGTTCATCTGCTGACGAATTTCAATTGTCTCTAGTCTGGGAATATTATAAACAAAGCCACTGTGAACACGTGCGCTCAAATATTTGTATGAACATTTGCTTTCCTTTCTCTTGCAATTAAAAGGGTAGGACATACGGTAGGTGCATGTTTACATTGAAAAATATTTGTTTCTTTATTTTTCATGTTTAACTTAAAAATGTTGAACTATTTTCCAAAATGTTTGCGCAATTTTTCATTCTTGTTAGCAGTGTACAAAAATTCCATTTTTTTTCTACATCTTGAACAATGCTTGGTTGGTACAGACAGCCTTTTTAATTTTAATCATTTGACAATATGTATAATGGTATCGTGTGATGTTCTTAATCTGCATTTCCTCTGTGGCTAATGAGGCCAAATGCCTTTCTATGTATTTATTCCCATACATATATCTTCCTTGAGCTGTTTTCTTCTCACTGAATTCCATATACATTCTGCATATAAGGACATTGTCACATGTTGGCATGACAAAAATGTCGTTCCCATATGCAACTTGTCTTTTCATCCACTTAATAAAGTCTCTTAAAGAACAGAAACAGTTTTTACAACATCCAATCTCTATATGTAATACATATGATATATAATATATAACATATAACATATATAATATAATATCTATTATAGATTTTATTTGGGGTCATATTAGAAAATTGCAAAATGTCAATGTCTGGCATGTTTTTCTCTAATGGTTTATAGACTTTACACTGAAATCTATAATCCACTCTGAACTTCTTTATATGACAGAAGCTATGGATCCAAACTCAAATGTATGTGTGTATGCATTTTTGACTAAGCACATCCAGTTGTTTTAGTTCCAGTTGTTGAAAAGGGTGTTCTTTTCCCATTGAATTCCCATTGAATTGCATCTTCGTAAGAAATCAGCTGTCCGTGTATTTGTGTGCGCATCTATTTCTGAACTTGATCGGATCCACCGATCTTTTTATTGCTCGCGATTCTAACACTATTTTGTTTTGGTCACCTATAGCTTTGGGGTGAAACTTGAAAGAAGATGGCTCAAATCCTTCAATGTTTATTTTTTGTAAAGTTGTTGTGCCTATTCTGGTCCTTGGAATTTTCATACAAATCTTAAAATCTACTCTTTAAGTTTTACAAAAAGCCTGATGAAACTTTGATTAGCGCTGCATTGGGAAGAGTTGGCCTTTTTGCAGTACAGTGTCTTTCATCCTATAACAAAGTATCTCTAGTTGTTTAGACCTTCTCTAATTTATTTTAGCAATATTTTGTCATTTTCTAGTGTACAGCCTTACACATGTTTTATCCATAACTGTTTTATGTTTTAGTGTCATAAATGAATTAAATTTTAGTATCTGGATTTGTATTGCTACTACATAGAAATACACCAGTATTTTCTATTTGTTCCCAGGTGCCGCAAACTTGCAAGCAAACACTTACCAGCTCTCACGTTGTGTTTGCACAGTCCTGAGGGTGTTGGCTACTCGTGCTGTGTCCACTGAGAAGCTTCCATTCTGAAGGCGTTTAGTTCTTCCTCTTGGCTAATTGTGCTGGCTAGAATTCCTTGTGCTCGGTTGACTTAGTGGTGAGACATGCATCCTCCTCTGGTTTCTCATCTGAGGGTGAAAAAATTTGGTTACTCATCACACAATTTGTGAAATATAGATTTTTCATGGTCACTTGAAAATAGTGAGGAAAGTGTTCCTGTATTCCTAGGGTTGATTTTTTTTTTTTTTTTTTCTTGTGGGACTGGGGTTCAAACTTATGATCTTGCATTTGCTATGCCGGCACTTGTGCCATGGAGCCATCTCCCCAGTGCATGATGCTTAGCACATGATGCTTCTTCATCTTCTTTTCTTCTTCTTTTTTTTTTTTTTCCTTTGGGCAGTACTGGGGTTTGAACTCAGGACCCTGTGCTTGCCAGGCAAGCGCTTATTCTACTGAGCTATCTCTCTGGCCCGGTTTTCAATTGTTTTAACCAGGAGGGGGTGGTAGACTTTGTCATGTCTTTCTGCATCTATTGAGATAGTCACATGGATTTTACTTTGTAGTTAATGTGGTGACTTATACTGATTAGATTTTCAATGTCAAACCAGCCTTGCATTCCTGGAACAAATTCCATTTGTTCATGATTTTTTTTTAACCCTTTACAATTGTTGAGATGTGTTTGCTGAATGTTTTTTTAAAATATTGTTGCATTTTTGTTCATTTGAACTACTGCTGTGCAGTTTTCTTTCTTGGTTTGGGATCAGGGCAATGATAGGCTCACACAATGATTTGGAATTATCCTCAGTTTTCTGAAAAAAGTTTTAAAGTATTTGTATCTGCTCTTCCTTTAGTGTTTGGTAGCATTCATTGCTGAAGCCATCTGAGCTTGGAATTTTCTTCATGGGTTCATTTTTTTTTTTTTTTTTAATGTATTTAGTACAGGGTCTACAGCATTTCACTACATAAATTGGACTCAAAATGAGTCTCCTGTTTTCAGTCTCCCAAGTGCTGGGATTACAAGTGCACGCCACCACACCCAATCTCATTCGCCATCTCAGAGCTCTCTGAGGGGCGGGGCTGGCACGACAGGCCAGGGATCGAACCTCTGGCCCCTGCGTCTGCCTAAGCAGGCACTTTAGTCCACGGAACAATCTGGCCAGCCCGTGGCTACATTTTTAATCTATCCATTCAGTTTACTCCACAGTGAGAGTGCTAGCAGTGTGATTCTTTGTTTCAAGTGAGTTCTGGTAGGTGGTATTTTTCAAAGAATTTCTCCATTTCATCTATGTTTTCTAATTAATAGGCATAATACTGTTCATAGTATTTTCTTACTATTTTGAAAATCGAGTGATATTACCTGTATCATTCTGAATATTGGCTATTTTGTATGTTAATCCCCCCCCCCCCATCAATGTCATTAGGGATTTTTACATTTTATTGACCTATTCAAAGAGCTACATTTTGGTTTTACTGATTTTTCTCTATTATTTTCATTTTTTTCTACTGCACTGGTCTGTCATGTTGGTCTTTATTATTGTTTCCCTTTTGATTCTTACTTGTGCTTGGATTGTTTTTCTAGGGTGAAGCCACTGCCCTGTGACCTTTCCTTGTCTCTAAGATAGACACCGAGCACTCTAAATGTCCCCTTACATCTGCCCTTGCGACAGCCCACAGAAACTGATACATACCATTCTCATTTTTACTCTATACGCAAGGCTCATTTTCTATTTGATTTTTCTTTTGACCTATTTTCATTGAGAAATGAGTTTCTTAGTGTCTAAGTATTTCACAATTTTCCAGTTACATATTTATTAATGGTTACTTTTTAAGCTTTACATTGTTCAGAAAAATATTTTGTATAATGTAAGTTCTCTTCAATTTATTAAGCATTAAGTGGAAGAAAGAACTAACACGTGTTTCATACCTGTACCAACTCCCCATTGTGAGTGCGAACATTATGCACAGCAAAGACGCACTAAGAAACACAAAAATTATTAAGTCAGTTTTATGGTTCAGAGTATATAACATAATCTTGGAAAATATTCCATGTGTCCTTTTACAGTGTATCTGTGCTGCCATCTTGAACCAAGTTTTCTATATATCATAAGTAAATTTTTATTACTTGTATTGTTAAAGTCTTCTAAACCCTTATTGATTTCCTGTTGTAGAATTGTTCTATCAATGACTGATCAAGTGGCATTGCATTGGACTCTAACTATAAATGTGTGCTTGTCAATTTCTCCTTATATTTTTATCAGTTTCTGCTTCATGTATTTTGAAGTTCTGCTGTGAAGTACATAAACATTTAGCTGCACTGTTGATAAATAGATCCCTTTCGCATCTTGTACAACCTTCTTTATCCCTTATGATTTTTCTGCTCAAAATATGCTTTTATATTAATAGAGTGAGCCACATTTTTCTATCAGTGTTCACATTATGTTTTCTTTTTCTTTTCTCTTTTTCTGCAAAGCTTTCTTCCAGAGGGGCTCAGTCCTTCTTGACAGCTGCCTTCCCCATGGCAGCCAGCACAGTGCTTCCTCTTGGCGCGGATGCACATCCCCACCCTTGATGAACTTGAGGGTGATTTGTCCTTGGAGACCTTGAGCAGCTCTATGGCCTGCTGCTTGTAGGGAGCGAAGCCACACATCTCCCATCATGCCCTGCACGGACTTGGTGCATTTGGTGAAGCATCCACGCCGGCAGCTGTGCCTTGATTTGCTCACATTCTTAGTCACCTTGTGGCCCTTGTTGAGTCCCACAGCCATGGGATAGCGAAGCGTCATGGCTACTGTTCTTCATTGGTTGTTGGGGTGGAAGACACATTGTGTTTTCTTTCCCATACCTTTTCTTTTGATCTACGTATGCCTTTATGCATTCAGTACATTTTCATAAGTAGCATATAGTTGAATTTAGCTTTTTAAAAAGTTCAATTTGACAGGCTGAAGAGATAGCTCAGTGGTCTAAAGCACCTGCTTAGGCAAGCTTAGGCAGGTGCAGGGAACCACAGTTCCAACCCTGGCACCACATGCCACATCGGGCCCACCCTCAGGGCAGGCTGAGCGGGCAAAAAAAAATGTTCAGTATGATAAACTGGCTTTTGCTAAAATTATTTTAAGTCACTCATATCTGAGGAAAATTACTGGTGTGGTTAGAGTTAATCCTCTTGCTCACTGTACTTCTTTTTAAAATTTATCCCATCCATTCTTCACCCTTTTTCTCTCTTTTTCTTGGATTAGTTGGATGTTTCATTTTTGTGTTGGGCATTGAAACCAGGCCACAGGCTGGCGAGATAGCTCAGTGGTCTAAAGCGCCTGCTTAGGCAAGCTTAGGCAACCACAGGGACCGCAGTTCAATCCCTGGCACCACATGCTGTGCCAGCCCCACCCCCAGGGCAGGCTGAGCCGGCCATAACATAAATAAATAAAAGGTGAAATTCACCTCATAAAAAAATAAAAATGAAAAAAGAAACCAGGCCAGATATACGCTAAGCTCTACCACTGAGCTCCGTCCTCAGCATGTGAATTGAGTATTTTTACAGTTCGGTTTTATTTCTTTTTTGTTTGCTGCATCTCTTTTTCATTGTGTTATCTCAGTATTCTTTAAGGGTTTATAGACCACATCCATCATAGCCTATTATAGACATTATACTACATATATTATAGAAGAAGCTTACAGTAGTATACTTAATTTCTCCCTTAATAACTTTAATATTATTACTGTCATGTATTTTACTGACATGTGTGTTAGCGTAACTCGGTATTACAGCTGTTTTTCTTGAAACAGTGGATTACATTTTAGAGTTAAGTCTACTTTCTTTAACCCTGAGATTCTGACATCTTATAATTCCCTTCCTATTTAGATGTCACCGTTTCGGTACTGTGCTCTTTAGTGGGCTTTCTGGTGACAAGTTCTCTTACGTTTCTCCGCATCTGATATTTCTTTATTCTCTTTCACTCCTGAAGAATAGTTGGACTTCTGGTTTCCAGTTCAGCACTGTCTATTTTCTTGTTGCTGAGACAAAATACCCAGCATCTGAGGTTAAAGGGGGAAAGGTTTATTTAGCTCACAGTCTGTAGAGGTTTCAGGCCATAGCCAGCTGCCTGGCAGAGGGGCACCGCAGAGGAGACGTGGTTCATGGTGGGCAGAAGGCAGCAACAGAGTGAGGGACAGAGCAGCTTTTTCTGCCTTTTGTGTTTTGTCTTGGCTACTGGAATTATGGTCATCCCAAACCAATCAGTGCACTGATTTAGTAATCACCCTTAATTCTAACACCCTTAATCCTAGCATCATTCTGTGACTCAGTCATAGACTTTAGATTCAGCCACATCCTGTTCTGCTTAGCCAGGGCTACCCTCAAGAGAAACTATTTCCTAGAGCCACTCTAGATGCTGACAAAGCCCCAGCCATGACTGCATGAGGCTTTGGGGGGGCACCCAGACGCAAGCCCTAACAAACACAGAAGAACTTGGAAACATGTTCACCACCAAGTAAAAAGCTTGGGACAAACTAAAAAATTAATAAGTCTTAGTCCATCAGGAAAGTGAGGGCACGGGCAGAAGCACCTCCCCTAGCATTGAAAGGCCTGTGGGTCAATAGATGATGACAACCTATTAGAATAGAAACCAACCTACCAGCTGGCACAACACTGGAAATCAGGGCCAGGTGGAGAATCTTGAACTGTAATTAACAAATTTCTGGGGTTTGGTGTGGACCAGTCTGAGAGCTAAAGACTCCAGGTGACCCAGGCAGACAGATCCCCTCTACTTTTGTGAATTTTAGCTCAGCCATGGTCTCATAGTGATTATTAGGGAGAAAAATATCTTGTGCTTTGGTCAAGAGGAAGGGAAAAAAGGAATTATTTTGAAATAAGTCAGAACATTCTGTTCTACCTGGCCAGGGCTACCCTCAAGAGAAACTATTTTCCCAGAGCCTGAAGTGATCGGGATGGTGTCAGAGCCCAAGCGACCTGGAAAGAAGGAGACAAAGCCAGTCCACACTTGGCATCCTGTCCCTTTCAGGGGCTTGGTGGGGCTGTGTGGCATTTACAGGACAGAAACATAGGACTGCTGAGACCTGCGGTATGGCGATAACGCCTCCCCTCCGCGACAGCACCAGTGGCCTGCTCACTGTAGCCCTCTCACCCACTCCATCGTACCTGGCTATGGAGAAAAAAAGACGAGGTACTGAAGACCAGAACTACACTGGCCAGAGAGACAGAGCAAAGATCAAAATCAGACAGACCCACCAATAACTGTTTTTGTTAGACACAGAATTCAGAGCAGACAGATATTCCCTCTTGGTACCTGCCACATTCTTTGTCATTTCCTTCAACATTTTGGAGTCACTATAGCATTTGTCTTTAGCCTCTTTCTTTGTCTTTAAGTTTTAGAAATTGGACTGTGACTTGTCTTGGTGTAGTCGTTTTCAGGCTTTATCCTGTGTGAAATGAGTTCCACTCATTCACATTGTCTTTCTTTCTTTCTTTCTTTCTTTCTTTCTTTCTTTCTTTCTTTCTTTCTTTCTTTCTTTCTCTTCCTTCCTTCCTTCCTTCCTTCCTTCCTTCCTTCCTTCCTTCCTTCCTTCCTTTCTTTCTTCTTTCTTTCTAAAATGTATTTAAGACAAGGTCTACAGGATCTCACTACACAGATAGGACTCGTAGTGATTCTCCTGTTTTCAGCCTCCCTAAAGTGCTGGGATTATAGGCACGCACCACCACACCCAGTCTCAATCAACATCTCATCGTGCCCTGGGGGCAGGGCCAGCAAGGCAAGCAGGGGATCAAACCCTGGCCACTGCGCTCTGCCTAAGCAGGCACTTTAGTCCCCTGAGCTATCTGGCTGGCCCTCTTTCACAATTTCATCTGTAGGTATTTGCCTTTTGTCACATGGAGAGAGCTGTGACCATTATTTATTTGGTTATTTTTGTAGCCCTACTTTTTCCTCCTCTCTTCTGGGCTTCAGAGCGGAAGACTGGCAGAGCTTTGAATGTCCCACCATAGACCTCTCAGACTGCTCACTTTCTTAGTATATTTTCTGTTGTTCAGACTAGATAATTCTTAATTATCTGTATCCAAGTCCAGTAATTCATCTATTATTATCTTCAACTACAGAGCCCATTAACACATTTTATTGCAGTTACTGTATTTTTAAATTTTATGATATATAGTTTATTTAGCATCTTATATTCTTTTATTTAGGTTTTCTTTTTTAGCTTTTCTGAACATTTATTAGAAGATCCCAAAGGTGTTTTACTTTTTCTTCTCAACATCCTGCCTGCGGCTTTCTTGGCTCTCTTCACTTGGATGCCAAAGAGCCAGGTGTTGGCACGGGCCATGCGCAGACTGCTGAATGCCTTGAAGCTCTTTTCTTCCTCTGGGATGACCCTGGCCTTCTCCTTCTTGTAGACGCTCCTGATGGGCATCACAGGTCCTGCAGGCTCGGTGCCCAATTTGAGCTCTTCAACAGAGCTCTCTCCCTTCTTAGGGGCCGATGGCTTCCCGGGGAAGAGGATGAGTTTGGAGCGGTAGTCTTTCAGCCGCTGCATGTTGACCTGCAGGGACTTGATGGACTTGATTTTTTCTGCCACCTTGGATCCACCAAGATGCCAATGGTCTGGACCACCCTCTTGTGACTACCAGCCACCCACAGCTCCCCCAGAATGGAGCCCCTGCGGGCTCGGACCTTGGTGTGGTACGGTACCATGGAACAGCGCACGATTGGGCCTAATGGGTCCAAACGCGGGGCGTGGGGCGATGCAGCGCGCTTTTGCCTGATGGGCCTTGCACCTGCGGATCTTCCGAGCTGGCTGATTGAACCACGGAGCCACTCGCCACTGCCGGTCCTTGTGGAAGTGGAGCTTCAGAATCACGCCATTCTGGCTGAGCACCGTGACTGCCTCTTAGGCCGCTGATCCGTGGAACTGAAAAGCTCCTTTCCTTAGATCTTTTATGATTCCTATTTTATACTTTTATTTCAGGAGTGTACTTCTTTAACTATTGACTTTTTAAAAATATATTTTGTATAGATCTCACTATGCAGCCCAGACTCGTAGTGATCCTCCTGTTTTCAGCCTCCCAAGCGCTGGGGTTACAGGTATGTGCCACCACACCCAGACTCAGTGGCCAGCTCAGGACACCCAGAGGTGAGGCCAGCATGGCCTTTGGGTGCCCAGGATCGAACCCTGGTTTCTGTGCTTGCTTAAGCAGGTGCTTAGTCTACTGAGCTATCCCGCCAGCCCTCTACTGACCAATTATTATGTTATTTTTTTTTTTTTTTTTTTTTTTTTGCCTGAACTCAGGGCCTTTGTACAGGGTCACATCCTATTCCTTTCTATTTATTTTTTTGTTTTGTTTTGAGACAGGGACTCACCAAGTTGTACTGGCCCAGGGAGGGTTTGAGTCCAGCTTCTGATCCTCCTGCCTCAGCCTCCCAGAGCTGTGGGGCTCCAGGAATGTGCCACCTCCCCCAGCTCTTGCTTGCCACTTTAGAATGTTCTTAGATCATGCCAGCACCAGTGCCAGCTCTGTGTTGGCACCCACACATTGTGTTTTCCCATTCAGGTTGTAATAGTCTGGTTCCTGGGGTACAAGTGATTTTATTTTATCATGGACATCCTGGCTACTAGGCTGTGGGACTCTGGATCCTCTGTAATCTTTGTGTTTTGCTTAGTCATCCTGTTTAGATGCAGCATAGCTCTGAGAAGGAGAATGTTGGGTTCTACCTTTGGCCCAGCAGACAGCTTCCTGATGAAAACAGGGCATCCATTTTGGCCCCTGGTCACTACTGATTCTGGCACAGGGTCAGCTTCCTCTGGGCCGAACTAACACGATGAGAAGCGGAGAATTAGACAAGTGGGGAGTGAGGAGTCAGGAGCAGGGTGTTGAGCTTCACGCATGCGTATTCCTCGCTGGTGTTGCCCCTCACGCATGCGCATTCATCTCCTGGCTGCCTCATAGGAATGGAAGCCCTGTGGTGGTCACCAGAAGGGAAGAACTTCCAGGGCTGGAGGCCGAGATCCCCTGGGGCCCCTGCTCCTGCGATCCCTGGGGAAGCTGAAGCAGAAAGCTGAGCAGCAGCTTCCCTGGTAGCCTGACCAGGAAGTAGGGTGGGGGAGCAGGACAGAAAGTAGATGACGTGATGCGCACCCCGTCCTCTCCTCTGCACCCTGCAGATGCGAAGTAAAAATAAACTTACAGGCCCCGGAGCTAGAGAACACGCTGACCACTCCCCTTCTATAGGATGAACAAAACCAGGACGGAGAAGGCAGCAAGTTGCTCTAGGAGAGCGTAGCTGGCTTAACCACGGAGATACGCAAGGAAGGTCTGAGCGCCTGATCATCTCTGAAGTTTGATCTCGGCAGAGCTTGCACCTGCCTAACTTGTGCTAGGTCCGGGGTTCAGTTTCCAGTGCTGCAAAAAGATAAAAATAATAAATAAGTAACGTAATATTTATTTGGTTCAATCCCCAGCACTAAGAAAATATAAAAATAATAAAATGGGATCCTTAGTGGTTTCAGTTGGAAAACTACTAAAAGCCAATTAAAAATAACTGCACCACAGAGAAAAGAAAAATCAGAAAATGCGTGATGGATCACCATTCTCGATGGTTTTGTAGGTCACTCAGAATGTTTTTTTTTTCTTTATTTTGATACTGGAGACTGAACCTAGGACCTCTGCCCTACACTGTATTTCCAGATCTTTTTATTTTTGGGACAGGGTCTTACTAATCACTGATGTGCCAGGCTGAGATCACACTCATAATCTTCCTGCCTCAGCCTCTCCGAGTGCTGAGATTACAGTCATGCGCCATTACGCATGCCCAGTTCTCCGAGTTTTCTTTTCAGGCAAGTCTGTGTATACGTTAACAGAACTGGGATTATAGTTTATCTATAATCATTCTTTTTTAATTAAAACCCTCTACGAGGCATTTCTTATCAAACAGAATCAACGGAAGGTAAAAATAAATGAAAGGAAGTTTCCTTCTGTCGACTTCTAAGATTTATATTTTAATATCTGGCATGAACGTAAATACGACCTTTTACTTAAATACACCACTTTACACAGAGATTATGGTTTTCTCTGAACCAAAGAACAAAACAAAAATTATAGCCATGAACATAACCCAGGTAGCATGATCCTGAGGCTGTGGTTGGTGTCAGTTGGGCCTCGTGACGCTGGCGGGCAGGTGGCAGCTGGATGTCGCGTCTGGGGACCGCAGGAGCAGAGTGACTCAGCTAAGTCATGGCCGGAGGAGCAGGAGGAAGCTGACCACGCTTCAAAGCCGCCGGGAGGAGCGATCTCTCCTGCTGGCAGATTTCTCTTACGATAATGAAAGTGTTTTTAGGTTCCTCTTTGTCCGTGTGCAAATAAACCAGGCAGCTGCGTTGACGCCAGTGCCGATGAGGGTGCAGGGCACCCACGGGGAGGATGAGATGTTCCCCTGCATTTTGCATGTTTTCTCTTCTACATTTAACCCTAAAAGATATTTTACTTTCACTTGATTTACATTCAGATTCATTTCTCATATTGCAGAGCGACTCTTCTCCAATGTCCCTATGAAGGATTATGTGCCCCTCTCATGTACAACTGCCTTGGCTTTGTAGCATTATCCTTCATAGGAGCATCAGAGAACACTCAGGGAGGATGAGAAATCCACCTCTGGCCTTCTCGGCCTCCTGCAGCCTCCTTTACAGGGCTCGCAGCACGCCCTTACGTCCTTACGTGCATTCCGGTTGATGGATCCATTTTTCTCAGTGCAAGGCTAGAAACCAAGATTCTTGACGGTTTGCCTCAGATGCGAGGCCTCGTGGTAAAGGGCAAGCCTGTACTGGACAGCGCGGTGGGACCCAGCAGAGACCAAGTCACTGCAGCCCCTAAGCTTCCTACGCCCACCCAGTCACCACTGGAAGCTCTAATACAGAGCGCTGAGTTACGGCGTCCCTATGCCTTTGTCCCAGTGGCTCTTCTCAGACCTGCTCTGAGGTCAGAAGCAAATCATGAACACCGCCCCAAAGCGGCGCCCCTGCGCCCTCGCCACCGGGAGAACTGCGGTTCCCTCTCTAACGCCTCCAAATCCAGGCACCTACTATCGCTGCCCTGCTGCCCACGAAACCCCGAAATCCTTCACCATCCTTGTTCCTGGGTCTCCTTCCTTCCCAGCATCTTGGAGTTGATGTTATTTTCTCAGATCCCTCTGTGGTCCTCAGGGCCTGTGCCACATTATTTATTGATTGCTCAATTTATTTTTTTTATTTTATATTTTTTTGTGGGACCGGGATTTGAACTCACAACTTTGCACTTGCCAGGCAGGCACTTGTGCCACGGAGCTATCTCCCGAGCCCCTGATTGCTCAATTTAGAGCCAGAGGGTTTCCCAGAGAGCCTCTTATGAGGGTTCCACACTTTTCCCAACCGGCATCATCTGTCTGTTTCCTCGATTCCTAGAACCCCAGCAGAAGGCTGGGCACAGGGCACCTCCTCCCTTCCGCAGCCTCCACCCCTGTCTTATCCAAAGTCTGGGCCCTGCATGATCTCTGTCTTTCCCACAGCCTGGAGGAGTAATCTCAGCACCTCGCTAGCTTCTTCTAGTCACTGAAGTCTCAGGAAATATGTTATTGCAATTCATTGGGCTAAATATGAAAAAGAAAATAATCTCCCCTTTCCCCTACACCCAGACAAAAGCACAGCTGTTATGGACTGGGGCTTCCCTTTCTTGTGGAAACGGGCCCACTCTCAGCGCCATATGCACACAGCGTTGTCTAAGGACACCTCCACATCACTATGAGAACAGGAACTGTCCTGTCAATACCTAACACACTATGGAAACATTTCTAACCAGCTATAATCTGAACACTGCACGTGTCAGTGAAAAAGATAGTTAGAATGGCAACATACAAGTGCTTCATTCCTCTGTAGTTTGGACTATTTACCTTGCAGAGGGTCATGAGCCCTCTGGAAGTTCTTGGCGCCATGATAAATGGTTCTCCACGGGAGGTTGTGCAGTTGTTCACTGTCACGCGCTCCGTGTGAACACAGCCCTTGTACCATACCCTTGCCCACATCGGGACTTGACATTACAATGTTAATTTTGGCAAATGTTGTGGGCCAAGCCATGGTTCTGGCCACTTTGATTTGATTGCTAGTGTGGCTATTGAGTGACCGGTTATGTCACCGTGGTTTTCTGTACCACATAAACACTTCCCTGCCTTTCCTTTCAGTTTCTGCACTTTTGAAAGCTATTGTTTCCGAAAAGCTTTGGCAAGCTGGTGTCCCCTTGGCATTGATGCCAGGCATGCCATGCTTTGTCGAGCCAGCTTAATTTTTATTTTACAGTGGCTCCCTCCTTTTTAGAAGAGAACTTGGCAGGGGTTCTGTCCTGCCATGGTCAATTAGACACGTGTCTTCTTTGCCCCCAGGAGTTGATTTGTTGGTCTGGACTTGGGCCCCAGATGCCCCTCCTGCTTGGTTGTCCTTTTGATGACATCATCGCTACTTGAAGTGGCCAATGGGCACTGGACTGGGAAAAGAACTGACCAGGCTGGACTGTGTTTGGTCACAGATTAGTGACACCCGAGGAGCGGCCCGGCTGCAAATCCCCTTGCAGCCTGACCACCTGAGTCAAGAAGGCTCTGGACCACTCACCCCTTCCAAGTGCCACCATGCCTGGCCTCTCAAAGCTGGGAAGGTGAGCCAAGCAGAGACCAGAGTGCCTCTAATTCAAGTGTGATAAGGCATGAGGAGAGGCCTCGGGCCACAAACTGAGCCAACTGTGTCAGCCGGAGCCTACTTCATCTTCAAATATATGCATAATTAACACATTTGTGGCCTCTTTACGCTGCCCAAGCCTCCTTCTAAGAGGACCTCCTAACCTTACCAGAACAGTGGCTCCCTGACAGAGTCCCAGAGACCAAATAATGACAATTATGTTTTCCTGAGCAGGAGGAAAAACTGCACCTCTTATGGACTGTCCTTGTCTTCTAACATGTTGGTCATTGTGGCTCCTTGGATCCTGAGGTAACCTGGGGACACCCTATCCCTCCCTGACACTGTCAGGGTCAGCACTGGGATGTCCTGAGCTGAGAAGTCTGAGGTTTTTCTGCTCTCACTGTCAAAATGTTGCTGAATGCCCCAGACCTGCTAGACTTCAGGTGACCAAGCAAGTTAAGAGTGGGCCAGCCCTCTAGAACCTCCCAGTGACCAAGTCCATGATTAGAGTTATGCAGGCTGAGAGTGTTGCCAACTCAATGCAGAACACCCAGGGAAGATGGGGGTCCTGACAAGATTTTTAGAGGACATGGATACTGAGCTGAATTTGGGGGCTGGAGAGAGAAAATAAACCACGTAAAGTCTGGGTGTTCGTATGCCATCTTGAAAGGTTTTGCGCTGTGTGAAAAGTTTTAAGTCATTTCAGGGAATAAAGAGGTCTGGCTAAAGAAAATCCCCTTGGGGGCCGGCGAGATGATTCAGTGATCTAAAGCACCTGCTTAGGAGAGCTCAGGCAACTGTAGGGACTGCTGTTCAATCCCTGGCACCACATGCTGCGCCAGCCCCACCACCAGCGCAGCCTGAGCCAGCCATAAAATAAAGGAAGAGTCAAACAAGCAAACAAGCAAATAAATAAGTCAAATAAATAAATACATAAATAAATTAATTAAAAAAAAAAAAAGAAAGAAAATCCCCTTGGAAGCTGTTTCAAGCTTAGATTTGAATACTCTAGAAGGAGTGTAGGCAATGGTCTTAGACCAAGGTGATAGATGCTTTGTGTTCCGGAAGGAGCCGAGAGGGAGGATGGTGGAGCAGCTCTCAGAGCCAGTGAGGAAGAGCGGCTGCCCAACTGGGACTGGTAGTGTTGGGAAAGGAGGCTGCAAGCTGACCCTCAGCTCCCTGGTCTAGGCTGTGGACACTTGGGGGAATAAAGGACCAGGTTAGGTTTGCTTGTGCTGAACTCTGGATAAGCAGCACATAAATCAGTGTTGTTGTGGATGATCGAAGCCCAAGGCAGAGACCCAGGACTCCAGGGAAGCATGGAAGAGCGGGCTAAAAGCATAGGCAGGTGGAAATCCAGGCGTGGTTATGGAAGAGGCGATTGCAAGGGACACAGCTGGGTCCTCTCTGACCTCCAAGAGGGTGACGAGAAGAAAGAACGGCACCAAGGAGAAGCCTTAACCAGAGTGGTTGAACCAGAGAGGTTCCTGGAAGGAGATTTCTTCCTCATCGTGTGGAAATGGGCCAGGGAGAGGGGATCCAGGTGAAAGCGGGAGGGAGGGTTTGAAGAGGGACTCGCAGAGGAGAAGAGGGGCTCCAAAGGGAGAGGCCCCACACAGCCCCTGCCTGGCATGGTGAGGCAAAGAGAAACCAGCCAGGTCTGGGCTTGGATCTCTCACAAGAACACTGATTCACCCTCACAAAGTAGATATGGTGAAGACCGTGTCTGCTTGGCCAGGGAACTTCAGACCTCACTGGAAGTCAGTTGTTCCAAATCTCACCCATGTGGGTAGCACTGGAAGTCCTCCTTAGCATCAAGGTCTTGGATCAATTTATGGGGAGAAGAGAAGAAAGTAGCCACAAGAATGAAAATGTGAATGAGAGTATAGATTCTGGTCGAATCAGTACAGGGCTGCCAAAGGTCTGTTCCCCCTCGACCATGCTGAGGTTCTAGCCCATCTCACTGGCTGGAGCAGTAAGAGGTCTCCCCAACGGTGGGGTTGGGGGGCTCTATGGACCTATTGCTTAGCTTGTAAAGGGGAACACCTGGGACAAAATGGAAAAGTGGAAGAAACAGACCAATGTACAAAATAATAAATCACCATTTCCCAGAAACCAACTAGCTAAAATTTCGCTGAAAACCAATTTGCTAGAGGATCAGTTTCCCGGATGAGTGATCTCTGGAATTCACCCAAAAGTTGTTTTGGTTAATTACTTTTGAAATTATGGGACTTGTGTACTACGGTTCTACAACAGGAAGGATTTCCCCTTAGGTTTGTTTTTCTATTTCACTTGTAATTGTTTAGTTTGGCTTATGCATATCAGGTATATATTCTTCAGTCTTTGCTATATGGATTTCTCTATCTATTTCTGGGAAATATAAATTTTATGTGGGTTTCCATGTTCAGAGAATGGGAGACTTATTCAATGCATAGGTTTGTGTGTGTGTGTGTGTGTGTGTGTGTGTGTGTGTGTGTGTGTGAGACAGTGGATGGGTTTTCCCTCAACTGCCATTTACTGTCAACTCTAATTTTAAAGACTTGTGTCTAAATTGGACTATAGTTCCCACTTTGGGATTCTGTCACTGGGGAAGTCGTCATGGATATGTGAGAATTAACATGCAGAAAAAACTTTTGGCTGGCTGACTGCCAAACCACTTTGAAAAAATAGAGAAAATGCAAATTAGTGTAAAATTGCCCTCGAAGGGCAAACCATCTTTTCTGCAAACCAGAGACGAAAATTAAAAAAGCCTCCTGAGTCGCCAAAACCTTTATAAGTAACTACTAAAAAGTAGTCAGCTTTCGAAATGAGAACCACATGCCTATAAATTCAATCTACAACCGGGTGGAGAAGCCCTAAGCCAAACATTCCAAGTGCCTACCATCAAAGGCCAAAATGGTGAAAAAAATCATTAGCAGATTTTGAAACTTCCTATGAAACAGGTATCACTGTACCCTTCATGCATTACCAAAAGTAAGTGTTTAGTGCTTTGGTAGTCTGCAAATTTCATCATTTGGCAACTCAGATTTTGTCAACAATGGCTTTATTATTTTTTTAACGCAATGGGAATCAGTCACCGAGATGTGGGTTTTGGCAAATTTTCTCTCAGCAAATTGCTCCCTTTCTAAGGAGGGGAAGGAGAAACAGATGCGGATGGGGAGCTTCAGGGCTCTGAAAAGAGGGTGGGGTGTAGTGACCCACATATTCAAATTGTGCTGGAAAGGAGGGCAGGCAGGTGATGCCGGAAGCTCTGGCCAGAAGGCAGGCCAGGACCTTTTGCAGAAAGCAGAAAGGTCATCTGAGGACAGAGGAGAAAGGAAGAGGAGAGTTCCCCTTTGCTGTGAGGGCCTGGGAGGAGGCCTAGAGCCCAGTGGAGCACTGGGGCTCAGCCACAATCCATGTGCTTCCCTCTGTCCATGCCTGGCGCTGAAGCAGCTGATAGTCTCAGGTTAGGGCATTTCCTGAAAGTGCTATGGAAAGAGGAGAGAGCAAGGCAGGAGGCTGAGGGGCGCTGGGAGGCTGACGCCACACGGCGTGGCTGGAGTAGGACCCCATGGGCCTGAGGAGGGTGCGCTGGGAGGACACTGGTCACCACCACGAGGTGGCAGAGAGACGCCTGGAGATAAGGTCTCAGGGTCTGGGGGATGAGAGTGTTGGCTGATTCAGCTCCAGACTGAGCTTGTACGGGGCGAGGACATGGCCCAGAGGACCGTTTAATGCTATTCTCAGGCCAGGCCTCCTCCATCCTCCAGTCCTTGCACAGGTGTACAAAGAAAACAGACACACGCAAACATATACAGACACACACACACACCACCACTGTCACAAGCACACGCCACCCCTGCCGCCTCGGGGGCTTCAACCACCAGCCACGCTTTTCCGAAAGAGGAAACAGAGCCTCAGAGCACCCCACAGCGTCCCCGCTCCCAAGTCCCAGGCAGGATGGCAGTTCACAGGCTGACCACAGGCGCCCTGATCTATTTCTAGGCGGATGTCGCCGTGAACCAGTGAGAAGACGGCTCTGGCTCTGCGCTGTCCCTCCCTGCCTTCCTTTGTCCCACCCCAGTGGGACAGCATCCCCCACCCTAAGAGCTCAAGCTTTCCTGGTTTCCAGACTCTGTGCCTGAGATGTCACCAGACCTCTTCAGGGACATGTATCAGAGACCCTGTGGCCCACCATCTCCCCCTCCCCAGAGCCTGCCCTCCACAGAACCCGCCCTCCACAGAGCCCAACCGCTGACAGGCTCTGGGCAGGTGACTTCTGGGGTACATACAGGAAAGTCCCTATTAAAACGTTAATATGGCACCTACAAGAGTAAGGCCTGAAGCAGTGTCAGGCCTTCCTTCCCATATGTCCCTCCTGCCTCTTTTGCTGGGATAACAGCATCCAGTGGACAGCCGCCCTGCAAAGTGACATTTTAACACATTCCTGAGCTGTCTGTTTGCTGCTCTCCACCTGTGAGCTTCTTTGCTCTTCTACTGAAGCGCTGGGGCTTCCGGGACCCAGCAGGACTTAAGGACCTGCCATCCCCCCAGCCTGGTTGTTACTGGTCATACTCAGGGCTCAGGGGTCCACTCCTCTCAAGGTACGCCACCCCTCAATAAACCCACCCATAGGAGGTGCCACCCCCTCTCCTCTGCCTCCTTGGAGAGATGGGGGCCATACTATCCTATGCACCACCCTCATGCTGCACAATCAAATGGGCTGAGTTCCTGATCTTCGAAGTCCCACTTTTAGAAGGATGGAGTAGAGTCACAACGGCCCTTGGCTTCGACCGCTTTGGCTTCACGACTCCGACTTCACAGTGGTGCGAGAGCGTCCACATGCAGCCATGGGCTTCACATTCAGTACACTAAATGAGATGCTCAACGCGCTCTTGCAACATGGGCTCTGCGTGAGATGAATTTGCTGGGCGATAGGCTAATGTCCGTGCTCTGAGCATGCTTAGGTGGGCGAGGCTAAGCTGCATGTTCCCTCGGTAGGTCTGCTAGTGCATCTTTCATCTGGGCTATTTTTTAGTGTATGATAGGCTCACTGTCATATCATCCCCTTAGAGGTCAAAGGACATCAGTCCATTTCCCTATTCTCACTAAGTGCCACTCAAAACTCTGGGCATCCTATGAAATAAATATATGACTAAAACATGGACAGGAGACAGATCGGTGTTTTCAATACATGAACACCCTCAACCCAGCGGATGTCAGAGAAGATCACACGCAGCATCAGGACTGCAGACCTCCATGCTCACCTGGCAGTAGTGAGATTCCCCCCGACTCCGGCTCACCAGTGTGAGTGGAGCCAAGTGAAGAGCAGAGCATGGGCCGCCACCCCTGCTAAGAAGGAGGCAGCCCCATAATGTGAGCATAAGGTGACAGAGGTTAGTGGAGAATTAGACAACTTCCCAATTGCTGGATGTTTTACTACACCCTCTCTACAACTGATTTAAAAACCAAACGCAAAGTCAGCAAAGATATAGAGGAACCCAGCAACGTCATCAGCCAACAGGATCCCAGAGATAGCTGCAGCGGTCTAACAAGTGCCTCCCAGGGAAGTGACACCAGTTTTAGGCAGCATCATCCAGAACCATCTTGAAGCTGACAAAGTGCACCTTTTCCCTACAGACCCATGGACTGTAAACCAAAAGAAGTCCCATCTTGGGCTGGAAAACAAATTTCAGCAAATGTACATGAACTGAAATCACACGGAGTGTGTTCACCGACCACAATGGAGTCAAAGTAAAATCAATAACAGAAACATGGGAGGAAGCTCTCGAATACTTAGAAATACTTAACAAACCTACTTCCAAGGAGCACACGGTTCAAAGAGGCAGTCTCAAGGGAAACAGAAGCAGAACTCAATGCAAATGAAGATTAGACCATGTCCAATGTGTGCGATACATTAAAATAGCACAGAGAGAAAAATGTATAGCATTCACACTTACGTTAAAAGAAGAAAATATCAGAATAAATAATCCATGCTCTCATCTCAAGAAACTAGAAAAAGAAGAATTAAACAATCCAATACAATCAGGAGAAAGAAAATTAATAAATTTGAACACGAACAATGAGCACGAACACACAACAGGGAAAACTCATGAAATGAAAGCTAGTTCTTGAAAAATGATCAGTAAATTTGACAGATCTTGAGCAAGATTGACAGAGAGGAAGAAGACACAGATTACCAGGAATTATCAGGAATGAAACAGGAGGTACCGCAGAGGACCTGCTGGCATCAGAAGGTATGAAACACTAGGAATAATGCTGCACATGAGGAATAATGTGGCAGCTGAGATGAAAGAAACCAATTTCTTCAGAAAGCACAAACTGCTGCCACCCACCTTCCCTGAAACAGAGCATAGGAATTAGATTGCCTGGTGTGAAACATAGCCCTATAACTATTAAGTAAAATTTAACTCATAGCTTAAAACTCTATAGAAAGGAATTGACAACCCAGTGAGTTTAACTGGTGAATTCTACCACATGTCTATAGAAGGGTAACAGGAAAGGAAGAGACACCCCCTAATTCATTTTATGAGGCCAGCATTACTTTGATACCAAATCCAGATGAGGACAATTTAAACAACGAAAAGTGTAATCCAATATTCCTCATAATACCAGGCATGAAAGCTTTTAAAAGAAGTTAGCAAGTAGAATCTAGAAATATGAAGTCACATGATTATTTACACTGATGCAGAAGAAATGAACGCAAAATTCAATAGCTTTTCATAATGAAAATACTCAAAAAGTAGAAATGGGCCAGATTTTCTTAATTGGTTTAAAAATGTGTACAAAAATACAGATAACATCACAGTGATAAAAAATGTGGGACTTTCCTCCTGAAATCGAAAACAAGGCAAGATTGGTGTATAACTTTTAGACAGTGCAGTAAGTCAAGAAAGGGAAGCAAAATGAATGCAGAACAGAAAAAAAGAAATAAAACTATCTTCGCAAATCACTAAAGGTATGTGTAGAAAATCCCAAGGAATTTACCAAACACACACAGACACACCTCTTGGGACCACTAAAGGAGATCCACAAAGAAACTACATTAACATAGTAATATAACACAATATAACATGAGGTACCTTAAGAACAGGACCAACATTAGTCATATTTTTATGTAGTAGCAATGAACAGATAGACACCCAAATTAAAAATATAATATTCTGTACACACACACACACACACACACACACACACACACACACACACACAGATCCTGAACTAGAGATCTAGCAGAACATGTATATGTTGGACTTGTATTATCAAACAACAATACTGATGAAGAAATCAAAGATGATCTGTTTGTGTGTGTGTGTGTGTGTGTGTGTGTGTATACAAAGCACATATTTTACCACCAAACTACACCTCCAGCTCCCAAAGATAGTCTAAATAAAAGGAAACACAGGTCATAGATTGGGAGACTCAAGATACTGAAGCTGTCGGTTCTCCCTAAATTCTTGCACAACTTTTACAAAATTCCTGTTAGGAATGGCAGTGACATTTCTGTACATATAGACAAGATTACTCGAGAATTTATAGGGACAGGCAAAGGGACTAAGCTAACTTAACCGAATGGGGGAAAAGAAGACTAAAATGAGGATAGTCATTCTATCTAATCAGTGTGAAGACAGCGATCCAGACAGTGTGGTATACGGTCAGAGATTAGATACCAGAGAATCCAAAACTAGATTTACAAAATTATGGCTGAATGATTTCTGATAAAGAACAGTGTTGTGGTTTGGAGTTTTTGCAAGGTGAACCATATAGTACAGGACCCATTTGATTAATGCTGTTATATAATGAATCACCCAAGAGTCACATACTACAAGTACAGGAAATCTATCTACACACTAAATACTAAAGAATCCAGCTGAGGGCCTAGAGCTCATAACAGTGCCTCCCACAAGCCCAGCTAGAGGCCTAGAGCCCACAACAAAGGCCCATGCAGTCCCGCATCATGGATCTGTGCTAGGAAGGCCCAAAGGTCAGTGGTGGAAGTTAAGTGGTCTATGCCAGATGGATGAAGGATCTGTGCTAGCAGGCTGGGGAATCTGAACTGGAGCCAGGAAGCAATGCTCAGGGCAAGCACCAGGGCTCCCCCAGAAGTACCACAGCCATCCTCAGCAATAGTGAGGTCTCCAGCTCCTCCAGCAATGAGGAAAGCCGAGTTCCTATCAGGAAAGACAGTGTGACAAGCTTCATGAGGCTGAGCAGTGCACCATCTTCCCTTCTGGAGCCAGGAGTCATTGCTCAAGATGAGGACCCAAGCTTCTCCAAAGATCATCAGGAAAGCCAGCATGACACGGTCCTTCAGCAGAACAGCCCAAGAGCACCTCCAACAGCTTCTTCAACCAGTGTCCCTAACAGCATTTTAGCAGCTTCTCGTGTTCTGTCCTTATGCAGCTGGCAACAACCCTCACGTGGGCCTCCTGCACCCAGCACCATGCTAGTTCAGTTTAACTGAGTGTAAGAAGCTGACCACTAGTGAGATGCTAAGAAACTAAAGCAAAATTGTCAATAAGAATGTAACATGGTGGAGCTGCCACATTAAGTACTCAGGAGTTTCTTAACAAAGTATCTTAGTTTATTTGGGATGCTATAAGCAATATCATTAAGTGAGTGGCTTAGGCAGCATTTCCTTCTCACAGTTCTAAGAGGTAGAAAGCATAAGATTAGGGTGGTGGCAGATCCAGGGTCTGATGAGGACCAGTTTTCTGGTCTGTAGATGCAGTCTTCCTGCTGCATCCTCATTTGGTGGAAGGAACAAAGACGTTCTCATAAGCATCTTTATTTCTCTTGAAAATAGTTTATATTTTATAATTATAAAGTAAGCATTAAAAAATCGATTTGTGATTCCATCTACTTTTGAGTGTTTTGTTATTTAGTTCAACTGTGCAAAGATTCTTTTGCTTACAAGTGATAAGACTTTGCTTCCTGCTAGTGTCAGGGGAAAAGGTTATTGACTTACTGGATAACCTAAGGAGAAAAATCACCCCAGAGGCAGCGAGGCTAAGAATTCGACACTCTGTTCTCAGGGTCTTCTTGCTTAGTAAATTTTGCCAGTGATTCAACCATACCTGCCCGATTCTGTCTCCTTTAGAACAGTGGTTGACGACAAGCATTGCGTAACGTTTTCTACTTACCTGGTTTCAGTCACCAAGCGCATTGTAAAGCGATACCGTCGACTCTTGGCACTCGTATGTAGGGTTCTTGATGAGACCAGAGGTATCAAGGTTTACATCTCAGCGTCAAGAAGGTGACTAAGACACCTAACTGCTACAAACATGAGCCAATGTAATGGGTCTTATCGAGGCAGCATCTTGTCTAAGCGCACTGGGGCTCTGTCTTCCTGACACAGTCACCTCCGGGCACCGTCACCTTGGAGATTAGATTGCGACAGACGAAGTTGGTGAGGAAACAAGCATTCACAGCCTAGCCCAAACGATGTACTTTTCACCTCCCGTTCTTGGGCACACATGTTCCAGAAAGATAGAAATGTGTGTGCGCGTGAAACCTGCACAGGATTCTTTAGGCAGCCTTATGTTAATAACCTGAACCTAGCAACAAGCAAAATACTCTGCCACAGTGAAATGGCCCTATCGTGGTACGTTCATACCGTGAACTACTATGCAGTAATAAAAATGGACACATTATCGAGACAGGCAACAACTTGGAAAAAGCTCTCAAGGGCATCGCGTAGAATGAAAACAGCAGCCTCCGCAGGTCACACCGCCTGTGAGTCTATCCATTGAAAAGTCTTGATATTAGGAGATCAGAGATCGCAGAGATAGAGACCGGACTAGCCGTTTGTTTTAGTTACTATTCTGTCATTGCTGGAACAAATACCCAACACACAAGCTTAGGGCAGGAAAGGTTTATTTAGCTCACAGTTCCTGGAGGTTTCAAGACTCTGCCCCTGCTTTATAGGGACTGGAGGAGGGGCTGGGGCGCTGCCGTGTCCAGGATGATCTGCTCCATACCTCTGAGAGACCGCTGCGTGGGGCGGAGGGCTCTGACAACGCGTGCTGTCACTTTAACGGTTCGCACCTCTCTTGACCACGCCCCCTCAAGCCCCGCCCCCCAAGCCTTGCGCTTGACAGCCCCTTGATTTACATGAGGCTTTGGGGAGACAACTAAATACAAACCACAACACCACTGCCAGGGGCTGGAGGCCAGGGTGGAGGCAGTCGTGGGTGTTACAGTGAGGGGCTGGCAGAGGGAGGATTTTATTGGGCTGGGACACCTCTGTATCTTGATTGTGGCTGAGTGGACATGAATTTACATCTGAGATAAAGGGCACAGAACTCCACAAATGCACAGATGCACACATGCGAATACACATATGTCAGTTTCCTGGTTTTGGTATTCTCTTACAGTTTCATAAGATGTTAACCACTGAGCACCTTGGGAAGGGCCCATGAGACGTTATTAGCTAGACAACTGCTTGTGAAATTGTCCTTCTCAAAATCTAAAGCTTTTTTTTTTTTTTTTTTAAAGTACTTTTGGGGTTGACTAGATAGCCCAGCAGACTAAACTGCCCACGTATGTAAGTGCAGGGACTGAGGCTTGATCTCTGGCCTGCCCTGCTGGCCCTGCCCTCCAGGTGCACCGAGACTGCGATTGAGACACTGTGCTGACGCGCGCTTGTGATCCCGGCACTTGGGGGTGCTGAAAACAGGAGGATCACCTTGAGTCCAATCTGTGTAGTGAGACCTTGTAGGTCTTGTATTAAAGACATAAAAAAATAAATGAATAAATAAATAAATAGAAATTAAAAAAAAAAACCCAGTGCTTCCTTGTTTTCTGATCTCCCTAGTTTCTGATGAGAAAGCTATCATCCTTTAAATAATTGTTATTCTATAAGTATTATGATTATTTGAATTGATGATTTCAGAATAATTTATTTCTTTTAGCATATTCTATGTCTAAGTGCAGATTTTCTTGACTTTATTCTTTCTGGAGTCATCTGAGCTTCTTTTTTTCTTTCTTTCTTTTTTCTTTTTAATATTATGGCTGGCTCAGCCTGCCCTGGGGGTGGGGCTGGCACAGCATGTAGTTCCGGGGATCAAACCACGGTCCCTGTGGTTGCTTAAGCCTGCCTAAGCAGGTGCTTTAGACCGCTGAGCCATCTCTCCGGCCCTGAGCTTCTTAAATCGACATATTTATGTTTTATGCCAGATTTAGAAAGCTTTTAGCCTTTATTTCTTCAACAAG
>PVKN010001677.1:5669-49218 GCA_004027915.1 Capromys pilorides
TGTTTGCTTAGGGGAGGGGAGTTGAGATGGCATCTCCCTAAATCACCAAGTTGCCTGGGCTGGCTGGTATCCTCCTGCCCCAGCCTCCCAGAGTGCTGAGATTACAGACAAGCACCACCACACTCAATTTGGGAGAAATTTTTATAAGTACCCAAGCTAAAGAGACCACCTTTCTTTGGAAGTGACCAAAAAAAAATGTTTTTTATATTTAGATGTATAAAATTCTACAAATGATGCAAATATATAGAAAAGACTTTAAAAAACAGATTATAAGGAGGAAATGGGACAGATGAAAGGATGGCTAGAATGGAGAGATGAGGAAGGCTGTTTTTCTGGCCTGTTGATATTTCATGTGAGGATATATATTACTTTTGCATTGCATAAAGAGAAACTGCTCTCTGGAATGGTGGCACAGCCAGTCCCTGGATCTAGGCCCAGCTCTGATGTTGATCCTCTGTATGACCTCGAACAATTCTTTTCCCTTTCTAAGCCTTAGTGGCTTTGTACCTGTAACAGACTGGTTTCCTGAAGGTACAGAGAGGAACAGGCAAGAGAGACACACATGGTATTTTTTCTGTTCTTAGGTTTGGTAGTTGAAAGCTGGGTGGGGGAATCAGTGTGGTTTCAGTCGCCTGAGCAACAGAGCCTAGACTCTCAGGTCCCCTGGTTTCCAGACCAGGCTGTGCCCACCACTGCAGAGCAAGCCAGCGTGGTCTCTGGCCTGTACTACAACACAACACATTCCAAGCCAGCTATGGAGAGGGATCTTTATGGTTTATCCTTTTGTTTTTCAACAGAGACCTTTATTCACTTTCATTTTCACAGAGTGGAAAAACTGTTCTGGCCAACTTTCTGACTGAATCTTCTGATATCACCGAATATAACCCAACCCAAGGAGTGAGGTTAGCCTGCCCAGCCCGTGTCCTGAAGCGTCACCAACCATCACTCACCTTCTACTTGCTGGGGTTTGGCATTCCTAAAGTGCTTCCTAAGTAAAGGCTTCTCTGCTGCTGTTTTTATTTTTAGGATCCTGGAATTTGAGAACCCAAATGTTGCCAGCAACAAGGGCACAGGGTGTGAGTTTGAGCTCTGGGACTGCGGCGGCGATGCTAAGTATGTTTCCTTTAAAGATCTGCTGTGTCTAGTGACTGAGATGTAGCTCAGTGGTGGAGCGCTTGCCTACCTTACTTGAGGTCCTGGGTTCGATCCCTAGTACTACAAAAGAAATTCGAATGAAATACAATAAAATGCTGTTAGAAACCAGGATGACCTAACCCTTGCTCCAATTCCTGCTCTCCAGGTTTGAGTCCTGCTGGCCAGCCCTGATGAAGGATGCCCATGGAGTGGTGATCGTCTTCAATGCCGACATCCCAAGCCACCTGAAGGAAATCGAGACGTGGTATTCCTGCTTTGTCCAGCAGCAGTTCTTACAGGATTCTCAGTGCCTGCTGATCGCACATCATAAACCAGGCTCTGGAGGTGACACAGGGAGCCTGTCTTTGTGTAAGGAGACTTCAGTTTCTTTTCTTTTCTTATTTTTGGCAGGATCTTGCACTTGCCAGGCAGGCACTTGTGCTGCAGAGCTGTCTCCCCAGCCCCAGAGACTTCAGTTTCATCTCCTGCTCCTGTCAGCATTTGGGGCACCGGTGTGTTACTCTGTCTTTGAGTCCATTAACTTTGTGCAGCCACTGAGTGCCTGCCATGGGTAGGCATGTGTTGAAGAGCCACCCAGGCCTGCATGTGGGCCCTGAACAGCGGACAGACTCCAAGAGAGGGGAAGCCGGCATTCACCATTCATTGGTCCTACAGGGTGAACACTTTCCTGACAGGCCAAGGAAGCCTCCAAAGCTTAACGTGACACACATGAACAAGGTGACAAAAGTAATCCAGGAAAACAACTCTCAGTATATTCAGAAACACCTGGGCATGGTGGCACACACCTGTAATCGAAGCACTTGGAAAGCTCAGGCAGGTGGATCATTATGAGTTCCAGACCAGCCTGGGCTACAAAGTGAGCTCAGGGCCAGCCTGAATTGCATAGCGAGACCCTGTCTAAAAAAAAAAAAAAAAAAAAAAAAATATATATATATATATATATATATATTCAAATATTCAGAAACAAAGTTAATAGTAGGAGAGAATCCCTTCCTGGGTTAAGAGCACAGGGCTGGGGGTGCAGCCCAATGGCAGAACTCTTGCCTAGCATACGTGAGGCCCCAAGTTCCATCCCTAGCACCACAAAAACAAAACTGCAGAAGGTGGTTGGTGTAGTTGTTGTCCTGTTGCCAGGTGGCAGCATCATGAAACCCTTCTCTGCTGTGTCAAGCAATATACAGCTTCATTTCTGGACTTCAGAAAGTTAAGCCAATAGACCTCTAGAAGTCTCAGGTCACTGGGAACTGGAGAGGGCCCCTTGTGGAAAGTTCACTCCTAACTGACCTGATTCTCTTTAAGCGCCACCACTGAATAAGTTGAAGCTGGTGCACTCCAATCTTGAGGATGAGCCTGAAGAGATCCGGATGGAATTCATGAAATACTTGAAAAACATCATCAGCTCCATGTCTGAGAGCCGAGACAGGGAGGAGATGTCAATCATCACCTAACGCCTTCCCCGGGACGTCCACCTCCCGATGCAGTCAGCTGCTTCTGCACACAGAACTGTGATCATCCCCACTACTCATATTTTCTTGTCCCTGTGCCAACAGAAGAAATTATCCTCTTCTCCCAGAAGGTAGCAGCAGCCAGGAATTGACTCGTGCTATCTTCTATCCTTAGTTCAGGTAGGAAAATCCTTTCACCAGATTCCCCAGGCCTTCCCAAAAAGCTGGAAAATTGAGGGATCTCCTCCCTTTCACATATGTCAAACTATACAAATTGTGGAACTGTAGCCATCACAGCCCAAAAACACAACAGCAGTTTAATCCAGGTATATTGGTTTGGATATTTTCATTTCTTGATTCAGTCAACAAATTCCAACTAGTTAAGCATCTACTGTGAAGTGTAAGGCACTCTTCTAGCTGTTGACTGTATAGAACATGATAAAACCAACAAAACCCTTTCCCCAGTGACCTCTGGGAATATAGCTAGGTAGTTTAGGTGCCTGCCTGACAAGCACAAAGTCCCCAGTTTGATCCTTGGTACCTAGGTAAGTGGCAAAAGAAACGACGAGAAGACCCAATGAATTTAGCTTCAGAGTACTCACTGAGATCTCTCTCTCTCTCTCTCTCTCTCTCTCTCTCTCTCTCTCTCTCTCTCTCGGAGCTCAGAGCTCAGAGCTCCAGAAGCATCATTTTGGGCTTGGACCATGTATAATCATTTTAGTAAAGGAAGACTACAATCTTAACCTCCACCATTTGCCTAACATTAGGTTCACACAAATGCTAATTGAAGACTTTGCAAGCAAAGGAGGAGGCAACAAACAGGAAGCCAGCAGGAAAAGCTATTTTCTGCTTCCCTGAACCCCAGCTTTCCAGAATTCCCAAGTAACAGACCACACCTATCCCTGGGCTTTGTATTGCTCTGCATTTCTTAATATGCTAATTTCTTATCTCTACAGGGACCCTTTTCCTCACACAGCCTTCCCTCTGTTTTTCTAAATAATACTGAGATCGAGTCAGAAGCTTAAGTACTATGTTTTAGTTTGACAAAAAAAGGGCTGAGCATGTCTCATTCCTATGATGCCAATACTGTGGGAGGCTGAGGCAAGAGGATTGGAAGTTTTAGCCTAACCTGAGTAATTTCGTAATTTAGCAAGACTCTTGACTTGAAATGAAAAGGGCCAAACATACAGCTTAGTTCAACGCCCTAGTGTTCAATTCCCAGTGCAACCACCGCAACAAAGTAGAGTCTTCTTTTTCCTTTACTGGTGATCTGTGTGAACCCCAAATATAATTATAAGGGTGCTGTAATAGGCAGAGGTAGATTTGAGAGAGGCAGGGAAAAGTGACATGGGGACAGCACAGAGAGAGAATTGAAGATGCTGCAGTGATTCAGCCACAAACCAAGGCATGAGAGGAGCCCTAGAGGCTGGAAGGGGCAAGAAATCGGCTCTGCTGGAACCTCCAGAGGGAGCGTGGCCCTGGTGGCATCTTCTTTGGATCTGGTGATACTGATTTTGGACTTCTGGCCTCCAGAACCATGAATGAAACTTTGAAATAAGCTGATTCTTGTTATTCATAGTAATAATGTTCTATAAAGTCACCAAGAGTGTTGAATTGGTAATACTGAGATTAGCTTTAGAGGAAATACAGGGCTAAGTTCCTGCCAACCTACGTCAGAATATTTTCATCAGCTGTTTGATATGTAACCTGTTTTTATGTGGTTCTTTTCAAAGAATGAAAGCCCTATCGACCCAGGCTGTTCCCGCATGCCATATGTGCCTTGGAGCCTGATAACTATGGCCTGGAAACATGAGACAACATAAGCCTAAACCTGTCCTTTAAGTTGTGTCTCATGCATTGTATCTCACCAAGGAGAAAGTAACTAAGAACAAATTACATACTTTTGGTATGACTTCTATCTAAACTGCATTATCAGTTAAATTCTCTACATTTGTGATATGGAGCATTCTTCCTGCTGAAGTTAAAAGCCAATGGAAATGTTATGTCTGCCAACTATTCCCACTTCAAAGGAAAGTTCCTGAAGCTTTGAAGTGAGCCACACATTATTTCTCTTCCTGCATTCTAATAGTTCATTCTTATCTAAACCTTGGGGTAGGCTCTGTCCTGTCTTGAGCTTCAACGCAGATTTACTCTTTGGATTAGGAGTAATAGTAGATGTTAGATATTCAAGGTGTTGTATGAAAAACATATAACCCATTTCTTAAATTTACAGTCCTAAAAAGTTTCCGATACCCACAGCCTATTGAGAATTAAATCCAGAGCCTCCAAGTTATGCAAGCACTGCACCACTTGAGCTCCACCCCACGCCTTTTCTTCTCTTCAACACAAGACCTAGCTAAATCACACAGGCTAGCCTCGAGGTAGGTAATCCTCCCACCTGGGCTTCCTAAATAGCTGGGGCTACAAGAGTGTACCACCATTTCTAATTTTAAGAATATACGTATCTCTCAAATTTATTGTATGGAATTTATCATTCTTAAGATGTGACTGTTAAAAGCAGTAAGTTGAGTTCTATGTTTTAAAAACATCACAAATGAGATGAACAACAATCTTATGATTCTTCTGTATGAGAACAGAGGAGTTCATAGATAAAGGTCTAATATACACGCCAGTCTAAAAACGTTGAGTTGATTCTGTTAAGCATTGAAGAACCTTCAGCAGATCAGGGACAGGTTACTGTGGTGGGAGAAGAATGTAGAATAGACCTAATAGGGAGACTGAGGACAAGCTCCACTTAGGAAAAGAAAAATGTCTGAAATGCACCAGTGAAGGTAGACACGGAGAGAATGAGACCCCTATCCTCTGTGTTTGGCTGAGCTCGAGTGCTAAGGGCGGGGGGTGGGGTGGGGGGGTGGTGGGATGTGACGTTTCCCATAGATCTTGGGGGTAGCGTCTCGTGCACTTCCCACAAAGGTGTGCGCCGCTCCTGCTGGCCTTCAGCGTCCTTCGAAATAGAAGAGGCAAATTAGGAGACATTCCCTCCGACACTGCTTTATTACCAAAGTAATCATTCTAGCCTTCTCTAGACATTTTCTCTGACTTCTGTTCCTCTATTCCCCGGGGCTTCAGTGGCCCAAATACACTGAGACGGCTCCCTGAGAACATGTTGCTCGCGATCGGAAGTGGTGTGTGCTCGGAGCATTCTGGGAGATGTAGTTCAGGCTATCCACAGGCCGTGGTAAAGTATCCCGGTCGCCACAGGTAAAGGATGGAGGGCGGGAGAGCGTGGACAGCCAGTTTTGAAGCCGTGCGGGTGGCTACGGCAACCTGCGTACGGCAGCCTGGAGGTCCAAGCCACCCACGGTTGGAATGCCAGTGCGTCTCGCTGTCCTGGTCTGTCTCCATGGTAACCCGTTCGCCGCAGAGGACTCTGGGAGTTGTGGTTGGGCCGAAGCCGGCCGCGCACGGTAGCCGCCAAACAGATGCAGTTAGCGTTCTTCACCACCGCAGGCAAACGGCAGGCACCGCGGACAAAGTAAGCACCCCGATTTGCCCTTAGCACAATGAGGAGTTCTTGTCCTATAGTCAACCACCTTTTGGGTTACCTCGGCCTCTAACCCGAGTCGGTGCCGGAATGGTTTGTCCCCACGGACCCGCGAGGGGGCAGTGGCCGCCGCGGAAGGGAGGGATGTCACTGTCGCCCCGCCTCGGCGCCAGCCTGGTCCCGCCCTCCAGACCTGGGCTCCGGCTTCCCTCAATTCGTCTCGCAATGCAGGTTCCCCGGAGCGAATTTGGTCCGCTTCTGACTATAGCCGTTCCAAGGATGTTGTTGGTCGTAGAGGCTCGCACAGGTTCAGAGTGGAGCTCCCAGACCCTATCTTGCCTTGTCCTCTTCTATTAGAAAAGGGGAAACTGAGGCCAGCAGTCAAGTATGCTTTTGTTCAAGCATAAACAATGCAGTACTTCAATAAGCAAATTACAATTTTAAAAAAAAATAATGTAAAGAGGAAAGTGGACCAATAGATGAAGAAACTTCCTGGCCAAATGCATCGTGTGCGGTAGACCGTATTCGGATCATGATTCTACCAAACAAATGAATTTTTAAAAATTAGGGACATGTGTACATTAAAGTATTAAGGAATAACTGCTTAAAATGTTTACTTGAGATAATAATTTGGGGTTATACTGTTTTTGTTTGTTTGTTTTACGGGACCTGGGTTCAAACTCACAACCTTGCACTTGCCAGACAGGCACTTGTGCCACGGAGCTATCTCCCCAGCTCCTATTTGGGGTTATACTTTAAAAAGAAAAAGACAGCCTGGTATGGTGGTGCATGCCAACAACTGCAGTCTGGGAGGCAGAGGCAAGAAGATCACAAGTGTGAGCCCAATTCAAGCAATTTAGTAACTTAGCAAGATTGTCCTCTTAAAAAGGGTGTAAGATTCAGCGGAAAGGCACTGAGTTCAGTCGCCAATACCACATAAAAGAATTTCAAAATAAAGAAATAAAGCCCTAGAGAACTATATTGCATTTATCTCATATGATAAGGTCCTAGGTTCAGTTCCCAGTACTGCAAAAAGAGGGTGGGAAAACAGTGTTGGGTGAGGAGGAAGGGAAGGCCGTTGTTGAGACATCATGGTCAGCGTATGTACACAGACAACTACTGTACACATTTAAATTCTGTTCTATATAAATCATGTAATCCTCTGCTAGAGGCATACAATGGTTATTCATGAGAGGAACAAAGGTGTGATATCTGACATTTGCTTTAAACTTTTCTTTTTTTGGTACTGGGGATCAAACTCAGGACCTGGTGCTTACCAGGCAGGCACTTTTGGTGCTTACCAGGCAGGCACTCTTGCTGCTGAGCTATCTCCCCTACAGGCATTTGCTTTAAAATACCCCATTTGCAGCCTGGAAGATACAAGGATGGCAGCAAATGAATTCAATTTTTTTTTTTTTTTTTTAACGTATTTAGTGCAGGATCTTACTACGACTCAGTGATCCTCCTGTTTTCAGCCTCTCCAGCTCTGGGATTACAGGACTGTGCTACCATGCCCAATCTCGGTGGCCAGTTTAGCAGGCCGGAGGGCAAGTCTGGCACAGCATGTGGTGCCAGGGATTGAACCGTGGTCCCTGTGCTTGCATAAGCAGGCACTTAGTCCTCTGAGCTATCTCACCAGCCCAGCAAATGAATTCTTGAGGAATTTTCTTTTGGTGTGTGTGTATAAGGGGGCGATCAAGAATCGAACTCAGGACCTTGTGCTTGCTAGGCTAAATCCCCAACCCAACAGCAAGTGAATTCTTAATTGTATCCACTCTACTTTAGTGACACTGAATATTTGCAAAATCAAGGGTTTTTTTCTTAATTTAAAAAATATATTTGAGAAGCCCAAAAAATACTGGAGCCCATAAGAGTTTTCTGTGAAGTGTGACCCTCCTATGGCACAAGTGAACATCTTGGGGACTTTCACAGTCAAGAGTGGCAGCAGCAAGAGTCCTCATGTCACAGATCCCCCAGGGTCCTGGAATGCAGAATAGAGGTCTGGGGGAGGAGTGTAAGGCGGAAGAACAGGATTGGTGTGGGGAGAGTGACATTCGCACTTCAGTTAGCAGTGTCCCAGGGAGGCATGCTCTGCCCAGGTGGCAGCCACCAGAGAGGCACAGCAAGGAGCCATTGAGGAACTCCAGCAAGGAGTGTCACCTGGGCATGAAAGGTGTGCCATTCCTCGTAGAGGATGAGAGAGAATTCAGCGACACAAGACCCCCGGAAGAGAGAACTGATCTGTGAAAACAAGAACAGAGCAGGCCTCCAAAGAAGCTAACACGAGATCAGGTTTGACCCCACACCTTTTTTTCAGTCTCAGCTCCTGTACATTTGATCTGGTTCTCATCTGATTCAGTTTGCCACTGGAATTGTGGAAGGAATTAAGTTCATGAACTGAGGTGCCACTGTGTTTTATCTTTGGGCGTAAATCAGTCTCTGGATGATCTCCAGACTGAGATTTTCGCCACCTCTTGAGTTCACTTTCATGTGGGTAGGCTTCCTTAAAGTCATTATTTAAATTAATTTTTAACCATTTTCTACAGAAAAATGCATACTCACCTTTCCAAGTACAGAATTAAGTGCTAGTTTTTAGCATTTTTAAAAAATGTATTTAGCATAGGGTCTACAGGATCTCACCGCACAGCTCAGACTCGTAGTGAACCTCCCATTTTCAGCCTCCCAAGAACTGGAATTGCAGGTGCATGCCACCATGCCCAGTCTCAGTCACCGTCTCAGTACACCCTAGTGGCGGGGCTTGAACAATCCTTGGCATGTTGGGTATTGAGCCCTGGTCCCTGTACCTGCCTAAGTAGGTGCTTTAATCCGCTGCGCTATCTGGCCAGCCCCCTAAGTGCCGGTTTTATATATTTGAGTTTTGTTTTTTTGCAATTACTAGGGATCTGATGTAGGGCCTTGCACATGATAGTAAGCACTACCCCTGACCTATATCCCCAGTCATTTATGGAGAGACATGATCTTGCTAAATCTATTCTTGAAACTCCTATGTGCAGTACTGTGCCTTCTTGCTGAGAGATACTGTCTCCAAGGCCCTGAAACTTGTTATCTTTCTGTACTGTGTTCTTAGAAGAACTCTTATCTCTAGATACACAAACCAAAGTTTAAAAAAATTCTCAGGCTCAGCGGATAACTTGTCCTCAGCCTCATGAAGAACCCTGAACTGGCACCACTCAGCTCGGAGCCACTCCCAGGCGCCCAGCCCTCAGGAGCCGCATGCGATCATAAAAGTGCATTGCTGTGTGCTGCTAAGTTTCAGGACAATCTTACACAGCGATAGGAACTAATGAAGCCAGATATGGTGCTGTGTGTAATCCCCGTACTGTGGGAGGCTGAAGCAGAAGGATTTCAGAGTGGAGCCCTGCCTGGCAATTTAGTGATTCAGTGTCTCAATGACCCAATTTCGTGACTCTGTCTCAAAAAATACACACATATACATAAAAAGGCTGGGGACATAGCTCAATACAAAAACCCTGGGCTCAAGCTCCAGTACCACCAAAATTCTTAAATAAGAAAAGCACAACAAGGAGTCTAACACAATGGGGGTACTCTTCCCAGCTTGAGAGGCTGTCAGGGACAAGCAGTTTAGATTCTGGAAAGTTGAACTTTCTAGGCTGTATTAATGGTTTCTGAGAATGATAAGACAGGGTATTTGAAACAAAGACATTTGTGGTAAAAATCTAGGAAATACAGTCATGATAATATATCTAAATTAGATTTTCTTTGAAATAAAGTTATTTAGTTTTTAAAACGATAGCTTTTATCAAAAGCTGGATCAAGCCAGGCGTGGTAGCACACACCTGTAATCCCAGCCCTCTGAGAGGTTGAGGCAAGAGGATCACAAGTTCAAGCTCAGCCTGGACAACTTAGCAGCTTAGCAAGACCCAGTCTTAAAATAAAAAATAAAAATAGTCTAGGGATATATATCTCAGTTCCCAATACTGAAGAAATATTTTTGTTAATTAGATGATTTACATTTAGACTATCTCTGGGAAATAGAATTATAAAAGAGTTTTCCCTTTGTACTTTGTCTTATTTTGATTTAGCTTTGGGGATAAAGTCCGTGCCTCAAGCAAGCCCACCGAGCTCTGTACCATTGAGCTACAGCCCCAGCCCCAGAAACTAATTTTAAAGAGATGTACTGCAGAGGTAAGGAAAGTCTAGCAAGACACTTGATTAAAAGAAAAAAAATAATCCCACTTTCCTTTAGAGCTCTCCATATTCTTTGTTGTCTCCAGAACAAGAAGTTCTCTGGAAAAAATGGCTCCCATACAGTGAGTACACAAGTCTCAGTATCACCCTCTTCAGCCCACGGAGACCTTGTCTAGCTTTAGCTTTTGGAGTGTCACTCCTTGGAGCTATGGTAAGAAGCAGGACCCCGTCCAGTATCAAAGGCAGGAGGGAACATCCCAGCTACAGATGAGCTAAGTACAGCCATCTCTGTGACCTACAACCTTAGAGCTCCAAGAGCCCCGAGGACATTGGGGGACGCCAGAGGGAAGACAGACCTCTCCTGCCTCCACAGGTGCCTGCATGGACTCCACTCCTAAAGGGTTAGCACTGTGCACAGTATCAAGCGCTTCCAAATGTCATCCTGTAACCTGTAGCTAGCCCACACTCATGAGGTGGTTCACGAAGACTTTCACTGACAGTGACCTTTCCTTCCTTCTTTCGTGAACCTATGCTTGGGATTGGAAGGGAGCCCCATGGGACAGCAACCCCCTTTATAGTGTGCACAGCGGAAGGCCTGCTTCAGGGGGCTGAGAATGAAGAGGACACACCCTATCCAAGAGGGAGGTGACATGTCTGTCTCTCTAGCCATCCCAGAGGATACATGATATCACAGTGCTTGCTCAGAGTCTCAGCACTCAGCCCATCCCCTCACATATAGCTATAAGCACCCCTGAAAGAGCCAAATAGAAACACCATGGGTGCCTGTTTGCCATTGGCAGCCCTCACTAATCTCTTATGTGAGAGGAGGAGCCAAAAACGGCTCCACAGACTTGGGCATGTCCCGGGAAGCCCACACTGGGGAAATACTGAGTTCCTTCTCTTTGAAGTGTGGTTTGACCAAAAAGCTGCTGCACTGAAATAACTGGCACATTGGACAGTTCGAACATCTCTTGTTAGTGCTGGGGCCTAAGTGACAGAGGTAGAGGAAACAAAGGCAGGATCACCTTCAACCTGTGCCCATCAGGACAGACGAGCTGCTTGGTGAGGCGTCGAGACACTTCTGGACTGGTCGGTAAGCAGCTGCCGTGCTTGGCCATGTGTCCTGCCGGTCATCTTGGTCACCCAGCCAACCTGGGGTGCTCAGCTTCTTGCGACCATCACCAGAGTCTGGTGCTGGGCACCACATCTGCTCTGTTGTCTGGGTTTTTTTGTGCACAGTTGTTAATAACTTGAGGATCCTAGGTCTGGGAAGCTCACTTGGCAGTCCAAGCACCTGCCTGGCAAGCACAAGGACCTGGGTTCAATCCCTGGTACTGCATGCTGTAACAGGAGCCTATACCAAATAAATGAATAAAGATTCCATTTTTAAAAAAAATTAGATAATTTTAGGATCCTCAGTTCAAGCTTTTCTCCATCTTCACGCCCACTCAAATATAGCCACCTGGGCCCAGAACCAGCTGGGGTCAGGCCCCGCTCCCACAGACTAGCCGAGCTCTCATCAGCAAGTCCTTTGACCCCTGAGCATCTGTAAGTGTCAAGTGAAATAACAGATAAGTGGCACGGTGGCACATGCTGCAGTCCCAGCACTCTGGGAGCCTTGGCAACTTGGTGAGACTAAGTAAAGAAACAAAATGGCTGGTGGTGTAGCTCAATGCCGAGGCCTTGAGTTGGATCTCTGTTGTTGCCCTCCCATGCGCACACACACGCACACACGCGCGCACACACGCGCACGCACACACACAACAGGCAAGAAGGTAGTTCATAAGTGGCAGAATACTGACACATGATGGTTACCTTTCCTTGCTGTTTACAGTACATATAGGTCTTTATGCAGTACGAGTCCATAGCAGCCCAGCTATGTCCTGAGTGCCACTGGCCCCTGCCTTCACCTTCCCAAGCAGCCCGGTCCCTCTGCTGGAGCCTTGGCCCCACCCTGAAGGGCCAGGTGCCCCCATTGGCTCTGCCCTTGGAGTTATTTGCCCACACCTGTAGGCAGCCACAGCCTCGAATGTGGAGCCAGCAGAGGTGAGGTCTGCTCCCAGCCTGTTCCTCACCTTTTACTGTAGTCCCTTGTTTTCCCATCCTCTCACCAGATGTGTGCACTGTGTCAAGGAATTATCCTCGTATATGAAAATACAAATACACCTACAAAAGGAGGGCTAGGGATATAGCTTATCAGCAAGTATCTGCCTGGCAAGTGCGAGGTACTGAGTTTGATTCCTGGTATTGGAAGGAAGGAAAAAGAGACTCCTAATTTCACTATGTATGTAATATTTAATAACCAGCTTTTTTAAAAAAAAATATGTTTGCCTGTAATATAGTGTCTGTAATAGCACTCAGGAGGCTGAGGCAAGAGGACCAATTGGGCCCAGGAGTTTAAGACCGGCCTAGGCAACAGTGAGACCTCCATCTCAAAAAAAAAAAAAAAAAAAAAAAAAAAAAAAAAAAAAAAAAAAAAAGCATGATCATTAAATATGCTACAGTGCCATTTTTCATTTGTGTCCTCTACTGTGGATGTAGTCAGTCCCCTGTGACAGGGATAGCTTTTTTGCACAGAAACACTATACAGTGGACCCCCGAGTTATGACTGCCCTTATCCACAAATAACTTGGGTTACAATCAACATTTTAGGTTTCACATATGAACAATGTTTTGAGGTGCAACCCAGTGCTGGCCGCCTGTGTGGTTGTAAACAAAGATTCACAGTGCCAGAAAAGCAATATATGAGCCTACATAAATGGCAGTCTACAGAAGAGCCCAGGTCCGTGAGTTTGTGGATGTGATTTCAGCCAGTGCTTTATATAATTGCTACAGTTACTGCTATCAGGATGGCCCCAAAAGCTCTAGAAAAGAAGGCAATGAAGGAAGAAAAGGAAAAGCAACACAATCAAAAAGAAGAAATTGTAGAGATATATATGACCTTCATGTGACTGATCTGTTTGATATGTACAGCATGTTGAAATCCACCATCTCAACAAGTCTCACAAAGAATAGATTTGCATCAGGCAGCTACTTGGCTGAAGGTGTTACTCAAATTAGTAAGTCACAATCAACGGAGATAGAGGCTGTTATTGGTGTGGATAAATAAAAGGCAGATGGCAGGTGATAGCCTGAGTCTATACTTTGTGCTAAAAGGACTATAAATGCAAATTTCATAAAAGATAATCCAACAAGTAAAGGTGGTGAGACATTTTATGCCAGTAAGGGGCGGTTTTTCAATTTTAAAACAAAAACTAGGGTTCACAGCATGACTAGGCATGGTGAAGCAGCCAGAGCTGATAAAGGGCTGCTGAAAATTCCATACACCACTCCGAAAGAGTGACACAGAGAAATGGCTTTTGTTCTCATCAGGTTTTCAACTGTGATGAAACTGGCCTTTTCCAGAAGAGAAATGCCCAGGAAAGCGTTAGCCAAGAAGAGAAGAGAATACCAGGCCACAAGCCTAGGAAGGACAGGCCAAACTTATCACTATGTGCCAATGTGAGTGGTGACCCCAAGATAAAGTTTCTCTTAGGTTATCAGTCTGAGCCCCCTAGAGTGTTCAGAAAACATAAAGTCATGAAGAATAGGCTAGTAATCATGTGGAGGTCTAGCGCAAAAGCCTGGGTAGCCGTGGTACTTTTCCTTGATCAGGGAGGCTTTCTGTCCTACTGCTAAAAAATAGAAGACAAAAGCTTACCAGTCAAGGCTCTCCTCGTGGACAGCGCTCCTGTTCACTCATGGGATTTGGAAGGATTGGCTGAAGCATCCCCATGGCTCTCAGTTGACCTCCTCCCACCTAATACAGCCCCTCTGCTGCAGCCTATGGACTAGCAGGTGATAGCTAACTGTAAAAAGCTATACACCAAGGAACTGTTTCTGAAGTGCTTCCAGATGGTCTCTGTGATACAGACTTAACCCTTAATGTTCTGGAAGGAACATTATAGCATCCTTTCCTGTGTGGTTAATTAATTGAGAAATCATGAGCCAGTGTCTTTTGAGGACACTGAGATCTGCCTGGAAGAAAGTGTCTTACAGTCATGTAGGAGAAACACTGAAGGCTGCATAGAGCAGCCTGAGCCTTCCACTGGCCCTGGGGTTGATGACACTGTCACTGTCACAGAGTCCATAGGCTTGCAGGTAGACAGCGGTGATGTTGAGGAACTGGGGGAGGAATACTCAGAGGAGATGTCTACAGAGGAACTTCAGCAACTTGGGCTGAGCAACAGAGTAGGGCAGTGAGGAGCTTTCTGAAGAGGAGGGGGCGTAGCAGTGTCAGTGCATCAGAGTTCTTCTGAAGCAAAGGAAATCCTTTTTAAAATGGACAGAGCTACAGACAGTTGTAGAGAAATCTCTCGCAGCCAGTTGCTGCATTCACTTGCTTAATGACAGTGGCATGTCGTGCTACAGAACAGTGTTAAAGATTGCAGACAACCCTAGACCAGTTTTTAGTTCTGAGAAGGTTGAGCCAGAATCAGGCTTTCCCAAGGGAAGGACACAGCAGAGCTAGATTCCTGATGTTCTCATGGAAGAAGATTCTCCCAAACAGCAAGCACCTTTCATTTCATCCTTCCTGCAAGCCAAAGACGATGTAGTAAGGATTTGCAAGGTAAGGCAATACAGGACACATAATTTACAGGATTTTTTGGCAGGACCAGGGTTTGAACTCACAACCTTGCACTTGCCAGGCAGGCACTTGTGCCATGGAGCTATCTTTCAGCCCCAGGATTATTTTATAATCACCCAAACAGTCGTATATAAAGAAAGTGCAGGAAATCTGTCCATATACTGAAGACCAAAAGAATCCAGCTGAGGGTCTGGTTCCCATAGCAATGTCCTACGTGAGTCTAGCTGAAGACCTAGCACCCCTAACAATACCTCCCATGAGTCCAGCTGGAGGCCTAGAGCCCACGACAGTGTCTCATGTGGGCCTGTTTCAAGGATCTAGGCTGGGAAGGCCCAAAGGTCAGTGGTGGAAGCCAGGAAGTCATTGCCAGCAGGATGAAGGATCTGAGCTAGTAGGCTCAGGGATTTGCACTGGAGCCAGGAAGCAATGCTCAAAGGAAGAGCCAGAGCTCTCCCGACAGCCATCCTCAGCAACAACAAGGTTCCAAGCTCCTTCGAAGAGAACAGCCAGGTTCTTATCAGGGAAGCCAGTGTGACAAGCTCCTCCAGGAAAACCAGCAGCTCCCAGCTTCTTTCCTTCTTCCTCTCTAGTTTTCATTTTTACGTTGTTGGCAGCAGTCTTCCGGTGGCCCTCCATACCCAGCCCCACACTGGTTCAGTTCAGCTGGGTGTTACAAGTTGCCCACCAGTTGTCAGGCCCCTACAGATGTCAACTGGAATGGTGTGTACAGTATGAAATTGTTGCTTCTGGCAAACTGGGCACATTTTATAAATTTTGATGAGTACACTAGGAAAACCATCGATGTTTCTGATAAATTATACACATTAGTACAATGATTTTTGTTTTGAAAAGATTAGTTAAGGGGTGCTTTGGGAAGTTTGGAATGCATTACTGATATTTCTGTTATTATGGGAAACATAGTCTTTGAGTTACAATGAGCTCTTGTGAACACACCAAGTTCATAAGTCAAGGTTCCACTTACTTGAATTTTCTGACTTCAGAACAGAACAAGGAGTTTGCCTCCCATCGGAGGCTTTCTGAAAGAGGATCCTGTGAGTGACCTCACACAGCCACCAAACTAGGAGCAGCCTTGGAATGTTTCAGTGCCTTCTACTGGCGGAAGAGACCTCTCTTCTGGAGAGCTTCATGTGAGAAGGGAGGACAGTGACTGAACGGTGAGGTGGTAAGATCCCTTGGTGTGACATGTAAGCATATGTGACCAATGCCTGAGCAGACCCCACCCATGATCCAGAGACCCACAGGCACTGGTCAGGGGTCAGGGTATCATTCTGACTGACAGACCATGACTGTGCTAGTGAGGGGAGGCTGGCAGCTCCCTCTGAGGGCATTTCCCCTTCACCACAAGCAAAGCCAGTGAGCCTAGGGCCCCTGGGAAGGCCTTTACCAGGCCCAGGTGCATGACCCATCAGGTGTCCACACCTGGGAGTGACCTGGCAGGGTTATTCACATGCACAGGCCCCTGCTGGGTCTCTGGAGATATCCCATGACTGAACCACACCCATTGGCCAGCACGTTCAGAAGTCAAGGAACTCTGCAGAGACACGTAAGCCAGTGCCCAGGGGCCAAGTAGCAGGAAGGACACTTCAGACTGGAGCCACTAGGGCAATTTACTAAGACTGGAGTGGCTGGAGGTCCCAAAGAACTGTCAGTCGGCCCTCCAGTGTCCATGTCTCTAGCTGACCCTACCTCTGTGCATGTGTTTGTGTGTGTGGCATTTTTACAAAGCACATCTTTGTTTTGTTTTGAGACAGGATCTCACTATATCCAGGCCAGCTTTGACCTCACTAAGCAATCCACACTAATTTCAAATTCACGATCCTCCCACCCTGGTCTCCCAAGGGATAGGGTTATAGATTTACACCACCACTGCACCTGGCTCTTGGGCTCCCACAACACCTCTGTAGAGTTTATCTTCCTGGTAAATGGGTGGAGTGCACTTTACATATGGTGAGTTCGAGACAGGTTTGGAACCTTCGCTGAAGTAAGCCTGAAAAGCAGGAGACTCCATGTGCAGGAGCTGAAGGGCACAGAGAATGAGGCCCAAGAGGCTTTGTGGACAGCGCACCTCAGGAATCTCAGTCCCCAGCAGGCCTCTCTGTGGCTGGGTGACGTTGAGGTTTGGGCAGGAGCACAACTGCCCCTCAGCTTGGACATCAGCCACTTGGCCTACACCCGGGGCTTCTCCCAAGCTGCTTTTCTATATCTTCTGCTCTTTAACATATTTCCTCTTGTCAACAAAAGTAATGCCTGTACCTAGCATGGTGGGGGCACACCTGTAATCCCAACTACTCAGGAAACTGATGTAGGAGGATGGAAAGTTCTAGGCCACCCTGGGCAGCTTAGCAAGGCCTCATCTGAAATAATGAAAGGGAAGTGTTGCTGGGGTATAGCTCAGTGTTAGAGCATTCACCTAGCTGTTTGTTTTTTGTTTTTGTTTTCAGTACTGGGAATGGAACTCAGGACCTTGCACTTGCTAGGCAGGCACTTGTGCCGCTGAGGTATCTACCCAGCCTTCACCTAACGTGTAGGGCTCTAGGTTCGGTCCCAGGATTACAAAAGAAATACATAAAATGGAGTAAATAATAATATGAAAAAGATTAGTCACTTATATTTTAATATCTTTTCAACACTTTTTTTAAAAGTTTATTTTATTTTATTTTTTAAACCTCATTTATATATTTATTTGTGTTCTGGCTGGCTCAGCCTGGCTTGGGGTGGGGCTGGCGCAGCATGTGGTGCTGGGGATCAAACTGCAGTCCCTGTGGCTGCCTAAGCAGGCGCTTTAGGCCACTGAGTCATCTCACTGACCCATCACTTTCTAACTGTATGAGTATACGTATGCATATATACATTCTCCAGTGATCGTCTTTCTCTGAAAGCAAAGTGGGGAATCCCCTGGGGTCCGCAAGCTCCACGCAGCCCCATTTCAACCTGTTTCTAATGAGAAACTAGGGAAGTTCCAGCTTGACAGGGCAATGTCGCCATTGGCCACCAGAGAGCGATGTTTGCCCACAAACGATTCCCACGCTAGTTGGAATTAGCCGCCTTTCTGCCCAAACTGGTTCCTCCGCTGCGAGGAACAGGAACTCTATGGAGATTGCCCCTTGTTGTAGCTTATTGTGTGTACTGCACTTCTTGGAAACCTTGCTTTGTGAGGAAAAAAGAGGCAAAACACACTCACATTTGGACCACATCTGCCTGAGCTTAATGAATCTTAGTACAAATCTGTTCTTGTTTCTCAGCCATGAGCTTCTAGAGAGAAAAAAAGAAAGAGCTGCCAGGCCGTGCCCACAGCCTGACACCGCTTGCTGCCAACTTCACGGGGCCTGCCCCCAACTCCCTGCAGCAGCAGGTCTTCTTGCTCCCGTGTGTCTTCACACATTTTTTTTTTTCTTTTTGAGATAAGGTCTCACTGTGTGGCCCAGGCAGGCCTCAGATTTGCAGCAGTCTTCCCACCTCAGCCTCCCAGGTGTTGCGATTACAGGTGTGTGCCCCCTCACCTGGCCCCCAGCCTGGCTCAAGATTCGGCCTCTTCCTTCAGTCAACAGCACCAGTCAGTCTGTGTGCCTCTCCTCTGAGTGTCTGGGGCCCAGCGCTTCCCATTGCAAACAACTTGGCACACTGAACTTTCTGCCTCCCTTCTCAAAAGGAGCTCCTGAAGGCAGGGGCTACCTTTTTCTTTCATTCTTTTTTCCCTTGTACTTAGGATTGGATCAAGGGTCTCTAGAGTGAGCTACATCCTACCTCTTTTTATTTTCTATTTTGAAACAGTGTCTTCCTTAGTGGCTAAGGAAGTGCCTAGGCTGCCCTTGAACTTACAGTCCTCTTGCCTTAACCTCCCAGAACGCTGGATTACAAGTGTGTGCCACCACATTCGACCTTGTGTGAGTCTTACCCACTCAGATCACAGCTACTAGCACAGTGCCCAGCACCCTCCAGGCTCGCGAGTGCAGCAAAGGGCCTGGGGGACGTGTGCGCATAACTGGAAGAGTACGTGGGCCTCCCCTGTTCCCAGTCCTTCTCTCCTTCCGTACCCTTGCACTTGCACTCACAAGGTGTCCCTCACTGTCCTGGAAGGCTCTGAAAGCCCAGCCTCAGGAATGCCATGGCTGAAGGCCTATCTCTGTCTGGTGGTGGGAGCACCCTGCTGGTGCTGCTCCTGCCGGCACTCCCCTGGGGAGCTCAGAGACACAGACACGCTCAGCATCTCAAGGATGCTACTAGTTCCCGACCCCTGATCTTCCCTAGGTTACCCAAGCCACTTGTCCCTGACACCATCTCCTTTCCTGTTGTGTGTCCCAGGACAGATAGGGGTGAGGCACCCAGTAGAGTGGATGTCACAAAGAGATGTGGAGAAGGGATGAACAAATGAATGAGTCAGCCGCAGCCACAGCTCTGGGTTGTGTGGGCAGGGGTCACAGTGCAGGGGGTCGGGGGGGCCTCCCGCCTGTCATAGACCGAGCAGAGCACATGAAGATGCAGGGCCAGGATGCCCCAAAAGGTAGGAAGGAAGTGACCAAGACTTGACTGAGGGAAGGAGGAGGAGAAAAGTGATGGAAACTTGGGGGAGCTGAGGAAGGGAAACTCTGAGAGCTGCAGAGCCTGCTTCTGCCTTCTGTACAGTGTCAGGCACCTCTGCCTATGGTCTCTAGGGAGCCCACCCACAGGGCTGCCTGTCCCCTGGCACGCTGTCCCCAAGGAGTCTGCATTCTTCACAGGCAGAGTCTGTCTGCCCTCTGTTCCTGCTACTGAAAGTCTAGGCACTGACAAGACCATTTTCTGTGTTCACAGCCTTCTTCCTGGCTCTGTTGGGTGAACATTTGAAGTCATGAAAGCTCAGAGCACCCCCCCACACACACACCGCATCCTCAGCTCCATCCTTGGTCTCCCTGTCTCAGAGATGGGGGCACCCCTGAGCTTCGTCATCTGTGACGACCGTCCGCCCGCTCTCCAGCCGGAACCTCAGTGATGAATAAGGGCTGATTTCTTCTCAAATGATCACCGCCCCCAATTCATCATATTCAAAGGACTCATTCGCAGTGGCTCATCAGGTGCCGGTGAGGTGGTGCTTTCTGGAACATCACACTGTGCGTCCAGGGTGCGCACAAGCTGTGACGTAGGTTCAGGCTCATTCCACGCGCTCTCCACCCTGTGATTTTCTCCTGTCCGTGCCTGCTCCCCTCCAGCAGAGCTTCATCTATGGGAGCCATTCAGCATGCTCTCTCTAGTATGAATTATGGGATGAATGGAAATTTCCCCTATTCATAATATTCATAGATTTCCCCTGCTGTATGAGCGCTTTGATTTTCTGCCAGAATCCTGTCCAAATGTTTGGCCACGTGCATTGTGCCAGTGGAGGAGGTTGGATTTAGCATCTGAGTGGCCCCGAAGCAGTATCTTTCCCAGCACAAGCATGACCAGATCTGGCCTGACACTGCCGTGACATGGTGGGAAAGGAGGGTCACAAACCTCCGCTGCTGACACAGATCTCCATGCCTGTCTGTGCACTGACTCTCCAGCCCCCAGCCATTCCTTCTGTGACCACAGCCACAGCCGGCAGTAGAAGGAAGGCCCGGAGTGAATCTGCAACTCTGGGCCAAGCACCCATGTCATAGCACCACCTTCACCACCTCCCATCCTTTAAGGTGCCCAACTGCCCCTCTTCCCTTCTCAGGACCCTCTGGCCTGCAGTTCATCTCCTGTCTTGTCCCCACACATATTCCTGGGAGAATTCACTACCTGAGAAAACCTGTTTGAACTGGGTCGTGTTCTCTTCCTCCATGATGTGGTTATGCCTTTTTCTTCTCCAACACGTTTAAGCTCCTCACAGAGAAACTGCATCTCATCATTTAGATTCTCCACAGCACTTCTGAGCATGATGCACCAGGGATGAGGCTGTCTCAGCAGCTGTGGATGCTGCGGTCCAAGCAGATGGTTCAGGACGTGTGCCACTGACTAAAGATGCAGGCTGCCTCTCCTGGGGTGCTTGTCCATCATGTTCTTCAAGGTCACACAGGGAGGAAGGTGACCTACTTACTGTCACTCCTCCTCCCCAGCCCCTACACCAAGCAGGCCAGCCAGGTTAGCTCTGAAACCCCAGAAGGTAACAGATGGAGGCCTGGTCCCCATTGCCCCAGGTGGCCCGGAGAGGTTGTCATCAGGAATTGTGCTGGCCTGGGAGTATCCATGGGGAGGGTGCAGGCTGGGAACACCCTTGCAGAGGTTAAGTGAGCCTGGCTCAGGGACCACCTGGGGCTCTCGAGGGCAGGGCCTATGTCTGAGTTCATGCACAGAACCTGGAGGACAGAGGTGAATAACTACTGTCCCTGTCCACCCTGTGACTTTATCCCTTTGCCATGTGGCTAACTTCTGGGTCCCACATAGGAAGCACAGAAAAGGCCTCTTTCTTCTTGTTAGCTACAAACTCTCTGTCTCCCCTGAAAAATAAGGGCACATTCTGTGTCTGAATTCAAGATTTTATGCAGCTTGGAGCTCTCTTCTAGCCAAACCTGTGCATGGCAGGACAGAAAGAATGGTCACTTTGAGTGGCTGAGCAGGTGGCAGGTTGGAGCTCAGGTGTTGAGAGGAGGGTGGGCCTGCCACCTGCCACTGTTGGCTTAAGCACTTGCTTATCTGGGCCACAGGAGACAGCCGGTCACTGTCTCTATGCGCTCCCCTCCTAGCAATTTATTGCTGGAATGTCATTTATAAGCCTCCAGAATATTCTCTTGAATTGCTTGAGCAATGACTGGCTGGAGGCCACAGCTGATAAGATATGGGGAAAACAGGAGGATGAGATCAAAGTGGGTAATAAAGTGAAAGCTTTTGGAGGAACAAAGGTCGGGGGTTGGGGGGGGTGACCCTGGACCAGACCTTCCCAGGAACTGGCAAAGGCCTCTTCAAAGCCTTTCAGGAAGTTGTTCAAGAAACTAAGTCTTAAAAAAAATAAAGAAACCAACCAATCAACCAGGTCCAGATGGAGAGCTGTGAAGTCAGGTTACCCCCACCTCATTCCCCATCCTCACTCCCTAACATGGGGACATCACTTGAGTTCCCAACCAGAAAATCTAAGCAGCCAGTTAGTGAGTTACTAACATTAGTAACCAACATGCATATAGTGTCCCCTGTGCTGAGAGTGTCACATGCAATCTCTCAGTTACTCTTTACCAAAACCCTTTGTGTTATAAATGAAGGAAATAAGATGCAAAGTTCACTGGCCTGATTGAATCACAGAGCTAATTAGTAGAGGAACCAGGATTCAAGTTCAGGTCTGCCTCTGACCTTCATTAGCAATAGTTCTACTTTTTCCATTGCAGGGTTTTTAATTTCACTTGCTGGAATCACCACTGTGTGATGGCTGGGTCAAGGGCCATCCAGAAATAGTTCCACCTCCACCATCTTGAGCTTGTCAAAGCTGCACCAAGGTTTCCAAGAGATCGAGTCTCACAGCATTTCCAACCCTGTGAAAGTCACAATCCCGAGACAGCAGGCTTCTCTCCAACGTCACTGCAGTCCCTGCTGTGGGGGATGGGGAATCTTGAGTCATGGCAGATTTGGGAATCTGTGACTACTGTCAGTTCTTCAAGCCAGCCATTACGGTCAGTTTCTACCCCACTGTGCCCAGAACCTCCATGGGATTGGCTGGAATAGCTGGAGATGGAGTTTTATTTTGTCCACTAGCATATTGCTCCTCTCCTGGTAGCGCCCACTGGGACCAAGGTGTCTTCGATGGCCTTTGCACTTCTGTGGAACCACTCACTAGAGCAGCCCATCTTCTGTGCTTCACCTCTGGTCCTCTGCACTGAGCTCCCCTTTGCCTGTTGGCCCCCAGCCCTGCTGCCCTGGTGACCGTGCCATACCGTGGGACTCTAGGATGTGTGCACAGTTTGTTGCACTGGGACCCAGCACATACTGGCCAGTGACTTTTGAAGTTATCTGACTCAGACTGGACATCAACTTGACAATGTGTGACAAGATGCCAGGAGAGTGAGCAGGCCTGGGTGGACCAGTGTGCCACCCAGAATTCCACTGGGGGAGAAAGTTTGAATGAAGAAAAACAGAACAAACTATAGTGGAGAGAAAAATAGCTTTTTTTCAAGAAGATGAGGGGCCAACCCAAGTAGAACTGGTGGAAGCTAGAGAGGTAACAGCCCCAGAGCTGCCCTCACACCTGTGCCAGCCCAGCCCATCCCACCCTCAGCCATGCATGTCACTGCAGCAAGCTCATTTACATTTCCTTTTCTGTCACTTGGCTTAGAAATCGTGTGACTTAGTGCTGCATTAAACTATGGGGAAATGGCAGGAAGTCTTTAGTCCGTGAAACTATAAGACATGGGAAAAACCAGCCTATTGAGGCAGAGTGACACAGAGAAGGAGCCTCAGCCCTTGATGGCATTCTTTTTTTTTTTTTTTTTTCTTTCTGAGATGGTCTCGCCATGCAGTTCAGGCTGGCCTTGAGCTCACTTTTGTATTCCAGGCTGGTCTTGAACTCACACCAGTCCTCCTGCCTCAGCCTCCCAAGTGCTGGGATTATAGGTGTGCGCCACCACGCTGGGCTCTTTGGTGGCATTTTTGAGCCACTATACCTATCCTGGAACCACTGGCTTCCATCATGTTAGCCATATAGATTAAAGGTCTCTGTTCTCTAAGCAGACCTCTAGAGGCCTTTTGCAGCTTGACATCTTCTCAGAACCTTTGTATCATCTCCCCAACAGCTTCTCTTGTCACTCTCTGGCTCTTACTACAGCTCCAGGTAGAAAATCCACGTAGCCATTGATGAAAGCAAGTGTTCTGGGGTGGTAAGAAGTATAGCTCAGGATTGGCCGTAACCTGCAGGGCAGTCCCAGCCCATGGACAGACAAGGAAAGACAAATATTTGGGAAGGTTTCAGCTGTCTGCCTATGAGTCTTCTGAGACGGGCTCAGTGACAAATTGTAGAAAAAGGAGCAAAAAAGTGGGTGAATTCTGGGATGAGGCCAGCACCCATAGCTGGATGTTTGAGGTCTCTGTAGTAGATGAAGTGTGTGGCAGCTAAAACTAGACTGTGGGACCTGGGCCTTACTGTGCAATCAGCCTTGATGTTTGTAGGCCATCTTGGGAACAGAGGCCCCTGACTTGTGGCTCTCTGTTCGTTGCCTTGTATGGTACTCCTTAGTTTCTCCATCTTCTCCGTCTACCTTTTCCGTCTTTTCCAAGGAGAGCCAGGAGCCAGAAATGCACACGACCTGAGTCACTGCTAACGCACTTGGGAAGTTCAGATAGTGGGAGGCAAGGATTATTTTGGGAGACTTAGACTGCTCGTCTAGGAAGGGGAGCTAGATTGGCAGGCGAGAGAGCAAGTGGTTAATGCGGCCTGGAGAAAGCTTCCCCTCGGTACAGCTTCTGGTGGTTCTGTGATTCTGTGACAAATGTGCTTCAGCCTTTCCTTCCCTAGGGAAGAATGGTTTCACAGACAACTCTATTCTTTAAAATATAGAACAGCCTGGACTGGTGTTTTCTGAATGTATCTGATAAAGGCAAATTGTTCTATTGCATTCAGGCCCTGAGAAAAGCCACTCACCTCATTTCCTAGCCCAGCATAACCATCAGCAGTGGAGAGATGTGGTCATAGTAGGTCATCAGATCTACAGGTCCAGCCTTGGATGTGTCAGGATGATATTAGAAGTTGTGACCACCAGAATCTCACTGAGCCCAGCTCCTCTCAATGAGGTACTGTCCTCCCTCCCTATGGGGTCCTGTCCCCATGACATCACTCATCCAGTAGAAATACATTGCATACCCGGTGGGGCAAACTAAGCTTTTTATTTATGTATTTAGTATAGGATCTATAGGATTTCACTACATAGACCAGACTCGTAGTGATTCTTCTGTTTTCAGGCTCCCAAGCTCTGGATTGTAGGCGCATGACACCAGGACGAATCAGTTGCTGTCTCAGCATGCCCCATGGGCAGGGTCAGCACGGCACACCAAGGATCGGGATTGAACTCCAGCCACTGCACTCTGCCTACATAGGCGCTTTAGTCCACTGAGCTATCAGGCCAGCCCCCAAACTTAAGCTTTTAAAAAGAATAAAAAAGAGGAGTCATTAGAGACAAAAATGAAAAGCCCTTAGATAATAAGAGAAAGGCCCTGTGTGCATTCGGGCCCTGCCCCTGGGGTGTGCTGAGCCCCGCAACTGAGACTGGTGGCGCATACCTGTAATCCCAGCACGTGGGAGACTGAAAACAGGAAAATCGCTACAAGTCCAATCTGTATAGTGAGACCCTATAGACCCTGTACTAAATATGTTAAAAAATAAAAATAAAAAGGAATGGAAGCTCTTTTTGGGGTAAAGTCAGAAAAAAGTTTAAGTCCTGCATGGTAATAGGATTGGTACTTTAGTCTGATACTTAATTAACCCTGAATTGGCCCAGAAAGTTCCTGTACATCCCTTAGGGTTCTTTGAAATCCAATAATGAAGAGAACTGAGACTTTTCCCCACTCCTCCTCATCAAAGCCTTTCTCTAGGATGAAGCAGCCTGATGACTGCCTGAAAGCTCTCCCACGATCTTCCCGAGAGTTCCTTTCCTATGAATTCTACAGTGATGAGAAAGCGCAAAGCCCTCCCTCGGTGATTTTCCACACTGCTTGCACTCACCACCCCTCTCCAGGGTGAATGATCTGGTGTTCATACACTCATGGTTTTGCATATTCAAACCATGATCAGCTTAGTTCCAGATGAATTCTCTGACATCGCCTAAGGGTGGAACTCTGACCGGAAGTTCTATGTCTTCTCTGCTGCAAAACTCCAGATTTAGAATTAGCTGGGAGCGCTGTGCGAAGACCTTCTTTTCTCATCACTGCACACATGCTTGTCCTCCAGTGTGAACTCTCTGATGTTGCACACCCTTGCTTTCGTGAGCACCCTATCGCATTGCTTTTGTTTCTGTTGCACAGGAAGCAATGGTGTCCTTTGGGAATGCTGGAGTGTCCCACATCTGCAGGGATTCTCTCCAAGATGAACATTCTGAGGGTCAGTAGATGGGGCCCTCAAAGGAAACAGTCCCATGTCAGGCATGCTTTGATATTGAATAAATTCTGACGCTTGTTCCAAGACTTGACCATATATATATATCTTACTTCCTCCCTAAGGGTCTACAGGGTGTTCAGGGTCTCACTACTAGATCGGACTCGTAGTGTTCCTCCTGTTTACAGCCTCCCAAGAGCTGGGATTACAGGTGTGCACTGTCAGGCCCAGTCTCAATTGTCTCATCACACCCTGGGGGTGGGGTCGGCACGGCAGGCCCTGGGATGGAACCCCCAGCCCCTGTGCCTGCTTTCAGGTGCTTTAATCCGCTGAGCTATTTGGCCAGCCCTCTTCTTAAAAATGTAAGTTGAATTGCAGATTTTCCTGAAAGATATTCTAGAATGTTTCTGTATTCACAGACCTCCAAAAACGGGCCCCTGGCCATGCACCCCATGAGGACCACCACCTCACAGACAATGTATCAATCCTTCTCTCCTGAAGGACATGAAAATGTCTCAGTTGAGTGTGGTGGCACACACCTGTAATCCAGCACTCAGGAGGCTGGGGTAGGAGGATTGCTGAGATCCAGACCAGCCTGGGCTATATAGTGAGTTCACAGCCAGCCTGAGCTGCATAGGAAGGCCCTGTCTCTAAAAATGAAATGTCAAACTGATAATGCAAGATTTTGAAGAAATGGTTAAAGATAAGAGTGCCTCTGGGAAAATATATAAAATAATGATTGTGACAAATCACTGTGCCTTCCCTTTTCCTTAATGAGCTCAACTTTGGTCACAATGACCTATCAAAAATACTGTCTGGGAATCAGGGAGATAGCTCAGCAGATGTAAGTGCCTGCCTGACAAATACAAGTGCAATGTGCAGAATTCGATCCCCTGTACAAAAAACACAAAAGGGCCAGGGAAATAGCTCAGAAAAAAAAAAAAAAACATTGTGAAGGGAGAAAGCGAGCAAGGAGTTGCTAGATGGTTTATCCTGTTTCTCCATATGGATACTGACCACGTGGGCACATTCACGTGTCATATCCATTATGTATTTATGATTTGTGTACTTTTTATACAATAGAAAGTTAAAAAACAACCTTCACTTTCCCCACACCCCTAAGCACACAAGGGGCAGTTGTAGCAAATGAGATGAAGCCAACTTGGGCTTCCAGGAAGTTTATTAGTGAAAGCAGCCTGTGCCCCCCGACCCCCGAGTCTCCTCCCACCCACCTGCCTTCTTCCTGCCCTTCTCAATCCAGGATCCAGGGCGATGTCTGAAGGCAGAGCGGCCCTCCCCGAGACTGCCATGTGCAAAAGATGGCACAGGAAGCACATGGGGAATACCTCAACCACCACACTGGGGCCTCTGCCTCTCTGGCCTAGATTCTCAGGGGTGAAGAATAGGTACATTTACTGTAAGAGGAGGCACCTTCACCTTGAAACCAACCAGTTAAGTGAAGTAAATCGGACATGCATTCTCTCATGCAAAAAACTAAGTGTAAATAAGGCCCAAAATATATAACATGAAATAGGAAGAAAATATTCAGATGGAGAGAACTAGGGAAGGAAGAGGGGGAAAGGAAGGAAGGGAAAAGAAAATGAAAACCTTTGTAAGTAATGAGGGTAGGGGAATGCAGAGCAGGGGAAGAATCAAGAGCTATCATGTACAGGTAACAAGTCCCTGTGAGTATGATTATATATACCTAAGATGGACTAATAAACAATTTCCTGTTTGATTTTCTTGCGGTCTTCGTGTTGATTTATGCAAATCCTCTCCCAAATTTCTTTTACCAGTTCAAAACTATTAAAATGTTAAGGTTTGGTTTGGTGTGTGGTGTGGTGTGGTGTGGTGTGTGGTTCGGCTTGGTTTGGTTTGGTTTGGTTTTGGGATTTGTTTGGATATGGGATTTTGCTGTGTCACTCAGCTCTCAGAACCTGAGCTCAAGTGACCCTCTCTGAGCCTCCCAAGTAGATGGAACTCCATTTGTCCACCACCAACACACCCAGCATGGAAGCCCTTGTAAGAATACTTTTGTGATTTTTATACGGAAGTCTTGGATCCAAGTGGAGTAAGAGCCAGCTTCCCTCCTCACCCGCCCATGATAACTTAGTTCTCACCACTTAGAAACTTTCTAGCCATTTTGAAATGCTACCTTTCTTATTAAGTTCCTATTGCAATTTGGTCTCTTTGTTGAATCACTGTCTGTCTGGATCTTCTCCAGGACCTAATTATTTTAATTATTTTACTTTATAATTTGCTTGAATATCCGATAAAATTAGTCCCCTCATATGAGGCCTTTGAGCACTTCTTTTTCAAAACGCTTAATGGGAAGAAAGTAGGTAAGGTAGAGATGAAAATCTTTTTGAGCTGTCTACATGGATAAAATATTAGAAAATATTAGCTGTCTACATGGATGGGGGGGGAATAAAACAATCACAAATATGTTCACTGTGATGTCAGGGATTGCACAAAAGCCCCATAATTTAAACAACATTTCAATGGGATCCAATATCCTTTGAGTCACCCTTTTCCTCTAGAATTTAGTTTTCCTGGAACTATATTGTAAAAAAGCCATATTTATCTCTTAATAATGAGGCATATCCTGAAATCAGCATCAAACAAATGCCAGTTATAATAACTACATCCTATATCTCAAGACTGGTGATTGTACAAGCCTTGATGCACTGCACAGTCACACAAGGAAAAAAATATTCCGACATTCTCTCTACTCTAAAAATAGCCCTATGACAAAAAGAAAAAAAAAAACATAACAGCAATTGTGCTTTTTTGAATGCAGAAGAAGTGTGGGGAAATTATGTGTGATACGCAGGTTTCTTTTTAAAATAAGCTTTTTAGAGAACGGAAATAGTCCTCTTTCATCTGATAACCAAAGCATTTAGAATAATTCCACTGATCATGTAATTTTAGTTTTTTTCTGGAAATGGCTGTTCTAATAGTGTTCGAAGGTTCATTAGGACAATAGTTTTGGGTGTATGAAAGTATTAAGAGAACTGGTCTCTTGAATCATGCCTTTTTATTCAACTTTTCTTTACCACATAAATGCCCCATATTGATATAATTAATATAAAGATGGAATATTTGAGAAAAATATAGACCCAGTAAAATTAATTGCCATAATAAGAATTTGCTGGAGGAAAGTTAGGCATGATGATGCAGGTCTACAATCCTAGCACTCTTGGAGGGGAAGGCAGGAGGGTCACAAGTTTAAGACAAGCCTGGGCAACTTAGCACCTTAGGGAAGATCCGGTCTCAAAGGTACAAAAGGATCTGGAGATGTAGATCAGTGTGAAGGCCCTAGGTTCAACCCTCAGGAAGGAAAGAATGGGAGAGGGGGAAGAGCTAAGCATCACATTGATTAATTTCTCACTGTATGCAAATGAAATTATAATTACAGGTGGGAGGGGTGGGAATTAGAGACCTATCTCTACGAAGGGAGATAACATGGTAAAACAGTGTCAGTATTACATATTGACACTGCATTATTACATATGTATAATATGACACCTACAGCAAACACTAAAAAAAAAAAAACTACAGAGATTCACTCAAAAGCAATATAAGTAAAGCAAATGGAATTACAATATAAAAAATGGTCAAGCAATTCCCAGAAAAGCATAAACAGGAATTTAAAAAATTAGAAAAAACAAATTTTAAAATGGCATACTTAAGCCTCAGTATATCAGATACATGAAATATAAATTATATAAATAAATGGACAGAGATTTACAGCAGATTTTATGACCTAACTATGCACTGTATGCAAGAAATTCACTTCAAGGGGCTGGGGAGATAGCTCAGTAGAATAAGCGCTTGCTTGGCAAGCACAAGGGCCTGAGTTCACTCCTCAGTTCTGAAAAAAAAAAGAAAAGAAAAGAAACTCATTTCAAATATAATGATATATGTAGTTTGAAAATAAGATACAGCATACACATATTAATCAAAAGGAACCAAGTGGCTATATTAATGCCAAGTAAACTCAATTTCACAGCACAGAAAACCACCAGTGATGCAGAAGGACACTATCTACTGATCACCCACCAAAAAGGCATAGCACTCCTGAGTGTACTGCAGCAAACAGAGCTCCAAAACAAGAGCAAAATCGACAGAACTGAGAAAAAGAATAGAGGAGTCTACAGTTAGAGCTGTAGACTTTAACACCATTCTCTCAACCATAGAGTTTATTACTAGTCATAAAATCAGCAAAGATATAAATAGCCTGAATACTATCAAACCACAGGACCTAACTGACACTTACACAACACTCCACAACAGCTGAACACACATTCTTTTTGATCACCCACGGGGGCATTTGCCAAGAGAGGATGTGGTGGCTTACATGTAGGATGTCTCCCCACAGGCTCCTGGGCTCAGAGGTTGGGCTTCTGGAAGCTGGTTGGATGACAGTGCCCCTGTGCTCATTAGTGGATTCATCCCGTTAGGAAGTGGGGTCTGGTCAGACTAGGCAGTTCACTGGGTGCACGGCCCAGGACAGCGCATGTCCTCCCCCTGCTCCTCCCTTCACTCTCCACTTCCTGCCCGGCATGACATGAGCAGCAGTCCTGAGCCAGACCCTCTCCCATGACCTTCCTGCCCCTGAACCAACAGACTATGAGATGAATCCTATCAGACCTGTGAGCAAAACTAAACCACTCCTCCTTTAAACTGTGGGTGCTGGGTGTTGTGTCTTATCGACAAGGAAAATGACTAAGACAAAGTTCATATCCTAGGTCATAAAACAAACCTCAAAATAATTAAAATACAAAGTGTAGCATCTGGCCATAATGGAATCAAACTAAATATCAGTGACACGGGCAGTAAACAACATAATTCTCAATAATTCATAGGTCAAAGAACACATCTCTAGGGAAATAGGAAAATCATATTAGCCCAGTGTGGTAACACATGCCTATAATCTCAGCACTCAGGAGGCTGAGGCCAGAAGACCTCCAAGAGTTCAAGGTCAGCATGGGCTACACAATGAGCTCAAGACCAGCAAGAACTTTCCTCAACGGAAAGAAAGCAAAACACATTAAACTCAATGAAAGTGAAAATACAACGGGCCAAAATTCATAGGACAAAACTAAAGAAGTCTGAAATTAATTTATAACACTGTTTACAGGAAGATCTCAACTCAAAAGCTCCTACCATAAGAAACTAAAGACAAACAAAAAAACAAACCTAAGGAAGGAAATACTAAAGATAAGAACAAAACTCAGTAAAAACAAGGAAGTTAATGAAACAAAGATAAAGTCCTCTTTGAAAGATAAGTAAGATGAATAAACCTCTAGCAAGACAAAAAAGAGGAAAACACAAATTACCAATATCAAAAATAATACAGAAACCAGGCATGGTAATGTTTAGAGAGCCCTTCCTGGTCCTTGGCTCAGTTCAAGAAGTTCATATTTGTAATCCCATGAGAAGTTATTGAAATTCTCATGAGTTTATTCCAATCTACCACTTCCAGTGTAATTCATGGCAAGGATAAAGACACTAAGGCGGATTTGTAGTTATGGTGCACCCAGGAGTCCTAAGGCCAACCATGATGAGGGCAGCTGGAGCAAAGGGCTCAACCCAAGGCCCAACCTGAGCTTTATTCATTCATGAAGAAAGAAGTGGCTTGAGGATGAGTGCCTGTGAGGATGGCAGGAAGTAGGTGAGTGCCATGAGCTGGGCGAGGTGGGGGCCTGCATTCCCCTCTGCAATACGCAGAGAGAAGGAAATGCTGAAAGTAACTGCATCACACAACTGAGACAGTATCTAATAACTCAGGGTCAGTCCTTCAGCTCTGATGTGTAATCTCAAATTCCAGGAAGTCATGGCCTCTGTCTCAAGGCCCAGTCCAAGCCAACAGCATGGAGCATTGGCTCCTCATCCCCCCTTGTCCTGGCTCACACAGGGGAGCAGCAGGTGGAGCTTCCAGGGAAACACACCTGCCTTCTTTGAAGACTACCACCAGCACCTCAGCTAGAGCAATATGCATTGCTTAAGATCAGTTGAAGGGATAAGGAAAAGTCCTAGCCAGTTCTGTACATATCAATACATGGAAAGAGAGTCAGGTGTAACCAAAATGGAGACACCTGCTCCTCCTGCACGGAGAGCCGTCCAGATGGTTCTCCATAGTAATGCGCACCTGTAATCCCAGCACTCCAGGAGGCTGAGGCAGGAAAATTGCAAGTTCCAACCAAACATGGGCAACTTAGCAACTTAGTGAGACCCTGACCCAAGATTAAAAAAAAAAAAAAAATAAGAAGAGCTGTGAATGTAACTCACTGCAAAGATCTGGATTCAAACTACAGTGCCAAAAGAAGAAAGAAAGGAAGGGAGGGAGGGAGGAGAGAAGAGAAGGAGGGAGGGAAGGAAGGAGAGAGGGAGGGAGAAAGGGAAGGGTAAACAAGTGTTGGCTAGCACTAGAGACTCTGCCAAATAAAAGGCTAATAAGGGAAAACAATAAAAAACTCCACCCATATAAATTCACTAACTTAGCTAGAGTGGGCCAACACCTTGAAAATCACAAAAGTCACTCAATATTAAAGAGATAATTTGAGAAGTAACTATTTTTAAAATTGAACTTCTATTTTTAAAAACCAGCTTTCTATTCTCAATGATCCAACACAGCTGTGGGACCCCCATGATTCCACATGAAGCTGTATTCTAGGTTAAAACTTATTACAGCAAAAGGACACAATGCAGGAACAGCAGGAAGAGGATATAAATGGAAGGAGGCCATGGGGTCAACGCACACTCTTGTTACCGCTCTGAGGGACAGCACAGCGCATCTTTTTCAGGAGCAAACTGGGGGGCAGTGGAGGACACATGTGAGACATCCTTGCCCAAAACTCCTGTTTGAGTCCCAGAGTCAAACAGTAATGAAAAGCAAAAGCAACAAAGTCAACAAAAGTTGGACCGACACCTTCCAGGTCACCAGCCTAGCTCCAACCCAGCCAGCAGCATGTGAAGATGGGAACCAGGAGTCCTTTTTTTTTTTTTTCCTCAGAGACAGGGTCTTGGTATACAGTTCAGGCTAGCCTTGAACTCACTATGTAGCCCAAGTTGGCCTCAAACTTTTGACAATCCTCCTGCCTCAGCCTCCCAATTGCTGGGATTACACATGTGCACCACTACATCCAGCTTTCTGGGCACCATGAGTCTTCATGTTAACTTTAAACATGCCAAGAACCTGGTTCCTGTGAACACATTGTCCGTTTGCATAGAGAATGACATCTTTCTTTCTTTCTTTCTTTCTTTCTTTCTTTCTTTCTTTCTTCTTCTTCTTCTTCTTCTTCTTCTTCTTCTTCTTCTTCTTCTTCTTCTTCTTCTTCTTCTTCTTCTTCTTCTCCTCCTCCTCCCTCTTCCTCTTCCTCTTCCTGTTCTTCTTCTTCTTCTTCTTCTTCTTCTTCTTCTTTTCTTCTTTTTTTTGTCTTTTTGAAACAGGATCTCACCATGCAGTTCAGGCTGGCCTTGAGCTCACTTTTGTAGCCCAGGCAGGTCTCAAGCTTGCATTGATCCTCCTGTCTCAGACCCCCAAGTGCTGGGATTATAGGCATAAGCCACCATGCCCGGCTGACATCTTTCTTATTCAGTAGCTGTGCTAATATTCCAGAGTTGGGACCCAAAAAACATACCTGAATGTTAACTCTTTCCTCACATTCAACCAGGACATCACCAGACTCAGAGAGTTTCACTGGAGGATTAAACTCGTATTTAAAAAAAAATTAAGGGCACAATCTCCAGAAAACAGTAAAGGAAATATTTCCTAACTTATGAGACCAATATTACTGTGACATTAAAAGCAAAAATTAGAGGCCAGTATCACTTACAAAGATTCAAGTTCAAGCCCAGCCCAGGCAATTTAGCAATTTAATGAAACCCTGTCTCAAGATAAAAAAATAAAAATAAAAAAGAGCTGGGGATACAGGTGAGTGTGAAAGCCTTGGGTTCAATGCCCAACACTGTAAATAAATGTTAGATGATAGATAGATAGATAGATAGATAGATAGATAGATAGATAGATAGATAGACAGACAGATAGATAGATAGATAGAATCAAACAATGTAACCTATATTAACATGTTTGCTAAAGGATAACTATGTGCTCATGTTAATTGATGCAGAAAAGCCTTTAAATATCTTTATGATTTTTTAAAATAGTCTCTTGGGAAAGTTGGAATAGGAACCTCCTCATCCTAATAGTATATCTTAAAAAAAATCTGCAGCTAACCATATGTGGTGGCACACATCTATAATTCCAGCACTCAGGACACTGAGGCCTGAGGATCAGCATGAGTTTTAGGCCAGCTTAGGCTACATAGTGAGTTCAAGCCCCATCCAAACTACACAGTGAGACCTGTCTCAAAAAATAATAATAATCTGCTGTTAATGTGAATATTTAAAGCTCTGAGTAAATAGATAATCATACAGGTAGCATTTATCACACTTACTGCTAAAAGCTTGACCTCTCCTCCCTGCTCTACTTTAGATCCAAGTCTCCAGCAGCCTGTGGGTTAGCAGCTCCATCCTAATGAAGTGCTATGGGGTGGTGGATGGCTTCTAAGAGGCAGGTCCCAGGACAGGGTCTTCAGGTCGTGGGCCTATGCCCCAGGCCTTTTCTCTACCTCTCTGCTCCCTGGCTGTGAGTTGAGCAGCCTCACTGCACCCTGTACTCCAGCATGACCTGCTGTCTCCCCCACCTTGCCCCATGACAGGGAGGAACCTCCAGCACTGTGAATGGGTGTTTGTTAAGGCAAGCAGCACCCCGTGACTGGGAGCAAGGTGAGCATGCTCTCAGGGGTTGTCCCAGCCAGCTCAACAAGGCGATGCAAGGAAAAACGCACATAAGAAAAGGAAAAAACAAAACTCCCTTATGTTCAGATGACATGATTGTCCATTGAGAAAAATTCCAAGATATCAACAATTTAAAGAACTCTCGTGGGGCTGGGGGCGTAGTTCAGTGGTAGATCAAATACCCAGCAAGCACAAGACCCTGGGTTTGAGTTCTAGAACTGAACAAAAATCTCTAGAAAAGTAAGTGGCTTCATCTAGGTCTCAGGACAAAAGATCAACATAGGAAAATGAATTATATGTCCACCCACGAGCAATGAACTCATGGAAACCATCATTTTAAAATGGCAACATTTATAAGCACTCAAGTAGTTAAATACGTAGGTACAAATCTGACAAAACAATGCAGGATTTGTACACTGAAAACTTAAAAGTTCTAATAGAGAAGTGAGTTTATGCTTGTGGTGGATTAAGTAATAGGCAACTTGTAGCACCCCTGAACTGAATCACTATGGAAGGTGATTGATTAGGTGCTGGGTGTGGGCGGGGCCCACCTGAAGGCCGCTGCTAATGCCTAAAGAGAATTGGCGGAGGTCATAGTGCTTGGCTGCTCTCCCGGAGAAGCGTGTCATGGTGGCTTTCCCGGTGGGAACTCAGCTGTTCTCACTGTCAGAGGAGCTCAGGACCTCGTTGTCATGGAGGATGGCTGCAGTTCTCTCTCTCTGGCCCGTACTTTCAGCCTGGCTCCCTGGCTCCAGTGCGGATCCCTCAGCACAGATCCTTCATCCCACTGGTGCAGCTTCCAGCTTCCACCACTGACCTTTGGGCCTTCCTGGTGCAGATCAGACTCACATGAAACATTGTCATGAATCCCTCACATAAAAGGGCAGTACCACAGGAGGGTGTCCACCCAGAGTGAATGACAGGAAAGGAAGCTCCAGGAATGCAAGGCTTGTGGGGATCCTATCCAGAAAGTTCTGGAACAGAAGAGGTGAACCCACAGAAAGATTGCTTTGGCGTTCACCAGGACTGTATACAGATGTTTCCGTGTAATTGAAAAAGTGGGCGTTGTGCTCCTTTGCCGAGGTTGTCCTAACAAAGAATGGCAGCGTGGACATGGAGTTCCTGAAAGTTCTGGAGGCTCGAAATCCAAGGTCAAGATGTTGGCAGAGCACACTCCTTAAGAGGTCTCTTTCCTTGGCTTGTAGACGGGTCCCTTCCCCTGGGTCTCCACCTCATCTCCTGCTTGCTAGTGTGTGTGTTGGTGTCTTGACCTCCTCCTCCTAGAAGGACCCTAGTTGTGTTGGTTTGGTTTGATTTTTCTGTTTTGTTTTGTTCCATTTTGTCTTATTTCTGTGGTCCTGGAGATTGAACCCTGGACACCTTACCACCAATCTATTTCCATAGCCCTTTTAAAAACTTGTTCTATTTTGAGACAGGATCTTGTTAAGTTGCCCAGGCTGGCCTCAAACTTGTGATCCTCCTATCTTGGACTCCTGGGCAGCTGGAGACACAAGTCTTCTTATAAGACTCACTGCAGTGACCTAATTGTAACTTAACCTTCTTTAAAGATCCTATTTCCAAATATAGTCTATTCTGAGGTACTAGAGGTTAAGGCTCCAACATAGACAGAGGGGCAGAGGGGGGACATAATCCAGCCCATTGCATTCATAAAGCTCTGGCTTCTTTGTTCAGTGTTGAACAAAAACCTTCCAAATATATAAAAATGTATCTAAGTGAGAGATTTCTTCCCGTTTTCCACTGCTTTCATCCGTCTCAGCTGTTAAATCAATAAAAGCCTTGACGTTTTAAAAACACCTTACAATTTTAGATCAATGCGTTCGCTCGTTCTTAGATGCGCCCAGCTTGATGGGATCTTATTTTTAAGAGGAAGCAGCTCTGCTCAGCTCTGAGTCACAGCTGGCCTTAGGAATATCCTTGCCAGCATTGGAACACTTCCAAGTGGCGGGAGGAGATGCCTTTTGTACCTGGAAACCTTCGAGTAAACTCGCTAGAAAGGCAGTTTTGTTCCAGGAAAGACTGAGCCAGCGACATTTTTATCAGGAACAGCAGATTCTGCATCAAAGTGACTTTTCTAGAAAGTTGATCTGTCCCATATCAAAAGAAGTGGCGAGTATGGAGAAGAGTCGATAGACTGGGAGTCGGGAGGCCTAGGTCTTCCATTATCAGCGGGAAAACCGAGAAGGTTGCTTTTCCATTTCCATCATATTTCATCATTTGAAAAATGAGCAGCTGAATTAAAGATCTTTGATCTCTTCCATATATATATATATTTATTATTATTATTATTATTATTGTATTTTAGGGAAGGGTCTACAGGTTAGTCAGAGTCTCACTACTAGATCAGACTCTTAGTGATTCACCTGTTTACAGCCTCCTAAGAGCTGGGATTACAAGCACGCATCACCACACCCAGTCCCAACGCCGTCTCAGGGCACTCCGGAGTGGGGCTAGCACGGGGATCAAACCCTCAGCCCCTGTGCCTGCCTGCAAGTGCTTTAATCCATTGAGCTGTTTGGCCAGCCCTGACTTTTACGCCCTGTGGAGTTCTCAACTCACAAAATTCCTGTTTTTCTATATTTATTACTTCTTACACTTAATAAATATATACTAAAGACCTCAGGATATGGTAGAAAACCTCACAAATCAGAATATACAACCATGAGCCAAACTGCAGAATTATAGAACAATAAGACACCAAAAGACCTCTGGATAGGACAAGGCTACTTCAGAATGGAACGTAACTGGGCCGGCAAAAACCTTTCAGAACTAACCTTTGGTATAAAAATGCCCTCATGTGAGTAAACTCCCAGTGTATTCACTTTAGTAAATGGCACATGGACATATCACAGCTGAAGTATTTTTGCTTCCGCTTACCCCTTCTCTCCTAGCTGTCCCCTTCCTCCTGTCTTTTTTTTTTAAATTTTTATTTATGTATTTATTTGTTTGCTTGTTGTGTTTGTTTGTTTCTTTATTTATTCATTTTGTGGCTGGCTCAGCCTGCCCTGGTGGTGGTGCTGGCACAGCATGTGGTGCCGGGGATCGAACTGCAGTCCCCGCAGTTGCCTGAGCCCTCCTAAGCAGGCGCTTTAGACCACTGAACCATCTCGCCGGCCCAAAGGAAGCAAGGTTTTTTTGTTTTGTTTTGTTTTGTTTTGTTTTGTTTTTGGTGGGACCAGGGTTCGAACTCACAACCTTGCACTTGCCAGGCAGGCACTTGTGCCATGGAGCTATCTCCCCGGCCCCCCTCCTGTCTTCTTCCCATCTCAGTTTACCTCTGTGTTTTTTATTATCTATCTTTTATTTTAATCTTTAAATTACTTATATTTTGGGTTTTTCATATAAAAGAAACCATGCAATATTTAATCTTCCGTGTCTGATTTATATCACTTAGTATGATGGTGTTGAGGACCACAAATTCACAAAGACTAGTTTTACATACTTCCCTAAAGGATGAAAGGAGGCTTTGGATTTCAGGGTATCACCCTTTTGAAATTTCCCATTATTTCACCTACTAAGATCAAGACTGATATATTCATATATATATATATTTCTTTTGTACAGGGTCTCACTATGCAGTTGATACTCATAATGATCCTCTTGTCTCAGCCTCCCCAGCCCTGGGATTACAGGTGTGCACCACCACACCCAGTTTCAGGGCTTGCATAGCATGTAGTATCAGAGATTGAACTTGGGACCTTGCGCTTGTCAGGCAAGTGTTTAGACCACCAAGCTATCTCCCCAGCCCAAGACTACTAATTCTAAAGATGCTCCACAGCAAGATCCTTCTCAGCCCTGGACCACTACTGCTCCCTGAGTCATCCATAATCTTCCCAAATCCCCTCCTTAGTCAATAAACACCACGATTCTGGCTGCCTCCTGGCCTTTTATTCCTTGTAAGCAACTCCTCATCCAGGATTCCTGCTGTGCTGCTATTTTTTTTTTTTTTTAATGTGCTGCTATTTTTGTCTCTTGCTTTTTTCCTTTCTCTCTCACCATACACTGTAACACCTGGCAGGAAATTAGGGCTCACTTCTGGGGTCCCCAACATTATGGCCTCAAAATGCATCTATTTTTCCTACAAATATGCAAATTTATCTTTATTGTTGTCCAGACTCATTTCTTCACTGGGAATTCTCAGGATCTCATACAGAAGAGGGGAACTTGAATTGGAAACTGCCACCTTCTTCACACTTACAGCCTTCTTTCTCAGATGCTGAATCAGGCTCGAGTCTGTTCCACACTCTGTGTGTGTGTGTGTGTGTGTGTGTGTGTGTGTGTGTGTGTGTCTTACTGAGGTTCAAACTCGGGACCTTGTGCTTGCCAGGCAGGCACTTATCCCACTAAGCTACATCCCGGCAACTAGTCCATATTCTCTGCCCTTGTTGGTTTCCTTCTTCTGTAGCAACTCCTTGGTGATACAAAATGATGGGCTCAACTTCTTCCAGTTACCTGCAGGCTTTGTGTAAACAGGCTATTTTCCCCCCAGTATGAATTATTTGATGCTGAAAAAGTTTCCCTCCTTCCCAAAATGCTTTGCCACATAGACAACACTTGTCTGGTTTTATTCTTGTGTGAAGATGACCCGATAGTACCCCAAGTTTGAGCACCAGCTGGAAAGTGTCAGACATACATTACAAAGGGCATTTTTCCACCTATTTCTCCAAGTTCTCAAGTAACTCTGGGGCCACCTCAAAATTGTTCCATTCCCTCTACAGCTCCCTCTAGTGTAAACACCCTGATTGATGTTGGAAAAGGTGTGAGGGTGAAATAAAAGTGTTGAAAGGTTATCTCAAACATTCAAAGGTGTCTCTCCAAAATGAATTATCAAATTCTGAGTGAGTGTTTTATTTCCTGGAAGTTCTTTTGCATTGCTGGCTTTCCTCTCTTATGTGAATTACAGAATCTTGCCAAAGATTTGGACTGCATTTGGAGGTTTTGCTATATGGAGTTACAATCTTCATAGGATTTCCCTCTACCTCCAGTATTCCTTGCCTACAGGATCTGAACTTCAGTGAATGTTTCTGTCACACATCTTACACACATATGGCTTCTCTCCAGGGGGAAGCCTGTGTTGTTTGATAAGACATGAAAGTTTTCCCACCCTCAATACACGCAAAGATTCTGATGTCCAGCAGAAATGCTGGGGCTTTGATTGTGTTCTGAATGCTGCTAAATTCTTGTGGAATTTCCTTTTCATAAAAACTGATCATTGCTGAGCTCAGAGCCCAGTTATCTCCTGTGAATTTCCCCCACTGCTGCTCCAGGTGGCTTCTCTGATCCCAGCTGGGCTGACACAGACAGACACTGTAGGTGGACAGCAGCCTGTAAGCATCTTCGCAACGCATCGATGGGTCTGTTTCACTTCGGCAAACATCTTGTTTTCACTCCAAGCTTCACATGCAGAAAATGTAAATCTGAACAATTCCTTGTTGAAGAGAAAGCAAAATATTAGCTGGATAACCACACAATGTGGCCACCAAGCTTAAGGGGGATAGTGCTTTTGAGTTTCAAAATAGCACGACAGTGTTTGCCACTGATAACTTAGCATCTTACCTCAGCACAAATAACAGAAAATACTTAGGAATTTAACATAAATAGATGGAAAAATCCTTCTGTGAAAATGGATTTGAATTTTCTAGTCGACAATGTGATTACTGTGTGTATTCTTGTGGTGGTGGGACACAGCCGCTTTCTCATTGCTGATGCAATGACAAGCAGTATCACTGCTAGGATACCTGGGATTTATTTACTTCCATGGGCACTGATTAGGATCATTCCCAGACTATCAGGCCCTCAAAGCTCAGGGAGGGAGGTTTTCACAGAGTTGAAAGAGGAAATACGGAGGCAGAGCATTTGGCTGTCTTTGATTGGTTCTTACAATATGCATCATAGTGACCAAGTGTTTCTAAGAGAGAGAAGCAACAGGATCTTGTAACAGGAGCTGTCACCCAAGCAGCTAACAGACCGCAGGGGGTATATTTTCTGCAACATTTCCACCCCCTCTTTTAGATTCCCCAGCAAGTCTTTGCTGAGCACATAGGAACAGTGTCTTCAGGCTTCAGCCACATGTGAACTGGTCAGCATCTGGAGTGACCAGAGCAGGGCTCTGAGTACGTTATCTCTTCAGAATGAGCTTCAGGGGAGCTATCTTGTCCAAGTAAATTCTCCAGCAATCATTTGGAGGGAGTATTTTATCTAAAGCTGGATTCCTGAAACTTTAAGAGCTGTTTATATGCACCTGGGTTTATGTGTACATGCAGGGCTGTCTACAGGTATAGCTGGTCTTTCAACTAAATTTTATGGAACTGGTTACAAGCTATTCCTGTAGGGTTATTTTTTGATTTGTTTTGCTTTGTTTTGGTTTTGGTTTTGGTTTTAGAGCTCTGTGGCCTGTATGTTGCATAGAATTTCTATTTAGTTATCCTGCTACAACTGCAGGCCTGTTGTCACTACCAGTGATCAAGAGTAGGCAATATCCAGGAATGATTTTTCACAGCATGACTCTATAAACTTCTGTTGCCCTCTCAGCTCCGGTAGCAAATGTGTCAGGCCAGCCTGAGTAGGTGCACATAAACACCAACAGATATCTGTTAGCCTCTATAAGGTTTTACTTTCACGTTTTTAAGGGGTGATATTTCAGTCAATCAGATCCCCAAATGGGGCTTAGGACTCTGAACTGGATTGTTGTGAGCACACAGGTTTGGCATCACTGGTGGCAGGTTTCCAAATAACAACAGGAAATAGTAACAAGAGAGTTTTGGCCAACAGAATTTTACTCAAAATTACTATAATATATCTAGCCTGTTGGACTCCATTCCTGACAAAGCTACTTCCATACATAAACAGTGTACTTAGCATCTTCAGGGGGTTCAAGTTTAAGCCTGACTGGCTCCAGAGCAGTTCTTTAGTTGGTGTCAAGCAGTCAGTCAAGGTCAGGTGGGTCCAACTTGGTAGGCAGGCATGCGGCAGGATTGAGTGGTCCTCAGTTACTCAGCAGGTCCAGTATAGCAGCTGGCACCTGAACAATTAAACCTTAGCCTAAGGTGCTCTTTTCAGCTTTCTTGATCAGAAAGACAGTAGCTGTTAAAATATGGAGGCAAGGTGGGGAGGCAGCCCTTAGTGACTAGATCCAAGTGTTTGTACAGGTAGGACCCTGGGCACTCCCAGGGGCCACAGTCTGAGTAAGCATCTTTGACAAACAAGTTGAATCCCAGTTACATCTGGAACATCCAAGGTTGGAGGCCTTTTGCTTTTTTTGTCCTTTCCCAAGACACCGTGTATCTGGTTTCTACCAGAGACTGCAGCATGAGACTGTCTTTCCAGCAGGCAGCTTGGGTGTCATTACTCAGAAGTGCAGTGCTATTCTGCACTGGGAAACTAGAGAGGTCAGGTGGGAGGGCCTCTCTAAAGAGGAGAGACAAGTTTTTAAACCTCTAGATAGTTGAGTCTGGGTCAGTTGATTTTGAGTCCAAAAATGGGATCTTTGTGAAGAGGGGCTGGCTGACAAGGGCCAACTGAAGGCAAAAGAAGGCATATTTTAGATGCAGGCAGGTGTACCAGCAGGTTGTGCGTGGCAGAAGACCAAGGCAATGTATGTAGAGGGCAACCATGGTGGCACTGGCAGCTTGGATATTTTGAAAAAGCTTCACAGGCAGGAGAGGTATATTTTAGCAGTCTGACAAATGTCTGTAAACATTTTGAGGTTTTGAAGCCCCTCAATGTATAATTGCATTTTTTCTAAGAAGACTATCATGGCAAGCAGAAGAGGACAGAGAAACAAGTTGTCTTGGAGAAAAAGTGCTGGTGACTTGGCCAAATCTAGGGTTATAGCCTCCTCCAAAAGAGAACATCCTTAACCTCTGGTGGCAACAGAGTCCAAGTGAGTTGCGTGTTGTCTCAGGGCATTCCCAGTTGAAGAGGCTTATGGGAGCAGCTCAAAGGCAGAAGAAGGCATCTTTTAAAGCTAGACATGTAAACCAGATGACATCTGAGATAACAGTCCAAAAAGGGTGTATGGGTCATGAATCATACAGTACAAGGTGATTAGCAGGATTTCTAACTGCTTTAGGTGGCTGAGTGGCTGGATTCTGGTTCACTTCCTGTGAAACAGGACATTGTCTTGACAGGAGTGGGGGCGAGGTGGCATGGTTGACAGCCAGGCCCTGAGTTGTCTTTAGCCCATATCTTTGGGAAGAGAGTTTTCAGGATTTCAGGACTGTGGTGATCTGCCTCAGGACGTTGCAGGCATCATCTTCCTCTCAAGCATCAGTCAAAATTACAAGGGCAGGGTTAAATGAGAGGGAGGCTGGCTGGCTTGGTGCAGAGGAGACAGTTGCTTCTAACTTGAAGAGGAAGTCTCTTTCCTGAAGCAGTATAGGAGCTCACTGGCTTATACAAGAAGTCATGTTTGGTGAGATGTTCCCCCAGGCTACAAGTTTGTGTCTGGCAGAAGGGGCGAGAGGCAAGAGTCTCAGTTTCCCTGGTGAAAGTAACTTTTTGACAGAGGGGACTTTAGAAGGCAGAGAATTCTGTTCCATTGTCTACCAGGAAAGTCATAGATTGGCCCCCAGTATGGAAGCTTTTGAGAGTCCTAATCTTTTCATTTGAAGGGGCATTTATGTTTTAGTGTCTATAGTTCCTATATCAGGCTTCTGAGTAACAGTGGTAACTTTTAACATATTGATGGGCTTTTTGTTTCCACTCTCTGATGTCTTTGAGAAGCAAGTGACTGATTTTAGGTTTCTAGGCAGGGCAACCTTTGGGAAAAACCATGGCAACTCATTCATCAGGCATGA